>JAJPUD010000071.1:453731-505508 GCA_023553655.1 Myrmecobius fasciatus
GATTCTCTAGGGTTCTCTAAGTAGACCATCATATCATCTGCAAAGAGTGATAATTTGGTTTCCTCATGACCTACTCTAATTCCTTTAATCTTTTTTTCTTGTCTTATTGCCAAGGCTAGCATTTCTAATACAATATTGAACAGTAATGGTGATAGTGGACAACCTTGTTTCACCCCTGATCTTATTGGGAATGGTTCCAGTTTATCACCATTACATATGATGCGAGCTGATGGTTTTAAATAGATGCTACCGACTATTTTAAGGAAAAGTCCATTAATTCCTATACTCTCTAATGTTTTTAATAGGAATGGATGTTGGATTTTATCAAATGCTTTTTCTGCATCTACATTGTCCTTCTTTATGATGCAGATAACATTTCATTGCATTTATATACCATAATATATTTAGCCATTTCCCCAGTAAATATGCATTCTCGTATTCTAATTGTTAAGTTTTCAGGAATACAAAAATGTAAAAAAATTAGTAATACGTCTTTCAACAGAGACTTAAGGGTTTTATTTAACTGCTGAAGCTATGATGATTAAAATAATCTGTAAATGACGTTGTTGAAGTAATAAAGTTGTTTAGTTTTTAGTTCCTGTGAATCTATGCTGATTTTAAACTTTAAAATTTTAAACTCCATTGTTATAAAAATTGTGCTGCTGTATCAATAACTAATTTTTACAGTGTTTATTAGACCTTGAAATATTTGCACACCTCACTTAAATACTTGTGTAGTATGAGAAAGGTACTTTTGAGGGAAAGATATTTAAAGTTTAAAATTTGAATTAGATTTTTTTCATGCTTTTCAAAAACTTGCTCATTGAATCAACTTGGTTGGCTAAACAGAGCCAGTTACATATATCAATACATATCAATCCAAGTGAAAACCTGAAATTCCTAATGACCCCTGTAATGATTACAAAGTCTAATTTTAAAAAAATATGACTGGCAGTATGAGTAAGTTCTAGCATATGTAAAAACCTGTAAGTGATTGACATATGTACCCTATAGGATTCCTTCTGGAGGCAGCAAACATGGAGACATCTCCAGAGAAATACACTCAGTGGTTGGAAATTTCCAGGATTTCTGAAAACTCACAGTAGGAGTTTTCCTATTAGCACCATAATACCATAAGCAATAAGCAGTTAGTATAAGCACATTGCTCAAACCAGGACCTGGGCTCACAACTCCCTACCATTGTATTGAGGTCTCTATGAAACCCTACTCTTAATCCCAGAAGGCATTGTTTACTTAGCACGCGAACTAGAGTAATCCAGTCCAAGAAAATACATGACTAACCACTGGATTTCCCCCTTTCCTTGAGTCGCTAAAACATAGGGAGCAGAACCTGACCCTAATCAATTATTATGAATTTAGAGATCACCACATATCCAGCCAAGATGGTGTCCTCCCCCTACTTCTAGAAGTATTTTTCTATTTATCTGTGTAAATCTTCTTCCTACACTTAACCAGTACATAAATTATAAGCTTCTTTGAGGGTAGGTACTCTCTGGTTTTTGCCTTTTGTTTTCCCAGACCTGACACTGGAACTTAATAAATAATAAATATTTATTGATGAAGACATGTTATACACTTTGAAAAATGTACAAGTCTTAGAACTTAGAATATTGATTCCTGATGTGTATTTTACAAGTATATTCCTCCATTTTCAGTTCTGCCTATTTCACATCACCAAAAATAGCATATATGTTAACTAAGTAAAAGGATGTTGTCAATCTCTTTGTGAAGTGCCTACTTTTTTTCCATTCTTTAGAACATATGTCTGTACATGTTAAAATTTATTTCTAATAATTTACTATCACTTTTCATTCTGAACATCCTATTAGGCAAAATTAGCAAGTATCTGTGTTCTGTTAAAATTAGATCTCACACCTTACTAAAAAGTTGTTGTCTTTAGCCTAAGCCTCTTTAGTTTTCAACCAGTTCTCCTCTCTTCTGTCCTCCCATCTCTCTTCCACTTCCCTCCCCTCTTATCACTTCTCTTCTTCTTTCCTCTCCCTCCACTCCCCGCTTTTTTCTTTCCCCCTTTCTTATTCCCTGCCCCCCCCCCAATTCTCTCCATTTCTTCTTTCTTTTTCAACACATACATGTGAGATTAGGTTTATTGACTGCTTCTCTGTAATTTGTAGAGAAAGTAAACCAATTTAAATATATTTATCAAACTTTTCCATTTTTATTTTCTTTTGTGATTCTAACCAGTTTCATATTTTATGCTGGTCATATAAAGAACTCTTACTGAACTAAAAGATTGAATTATTTTAATTTTTTCTTTTGTCAATTACAAAATATATAGTACTGTGATTCTTAGTCCTATGTGTTTAGTGAATAAATAGTTCAATTTTTACAATTATATATACTCATCTGCAGCCAATTTTTACTCCTACCATCCAAATCTCAAGAAATTAGTAAAAGAATTTATCACCCATAATATTTTGGGTAGAAAACTTGATTGCTTCCTCTTATAGTTATACAGTTTAAATTGTACATTTGTATCATCATCTTTACCACTAATCATTGCATGTTCACCAAAACAAATTTTAATATAAGCCTAAATATTGTGAGAGAGTTAATAAGGTGATGTAGATTAAGTACCAGGCTAGAGTTCAAACCTGACTTCAGACACTAGCAGTTAACACTGGACAAGTCACTTGCTCTCAGTTTCCTGATCAGTTAAATGAGCTTGAGAAGGAAATGGCAAACCCCTCCAATACCTTTGCTAAGAAAACCCCAAAAGGGATCACAAAGAGTTGGACATGACTGAAAAATGACTAAACAAAATTGAGAATTTTCTAAAGTTTCTTTACACTAGTCACTAGTATCATGTACTCTATGGTACATTTCAGTGCCTATTAAAATATGGGAGGAATCTATTTTATTGCAGTCTTTATGAACATTACATTGTTAAACAAAATTGGAATTTCCTAGAAATCATTCAGCAAAAAAAAAAATTAATTTAGATTTGAAAAACTATTTCCGCTTTTTGTGTTATGTGTGCTGAATTTCAGGTATATCTTACTCTTACATGGTACATTAGATTGATATGATATTTTTCTATTAAATAGTAACTTTTTTGAAAGATAAACTATGTAAAAGCAAGTTGCTGGACCTTTTGTTGAGAATGTTTATACTTGATGAGAGAATATTATCTTTAAAGCATTCTCATCCTTTTTTCCTTTATGCATAAAGGTCTCAGTGGATATTTTAGGTGAGTTATTGGGTGTTCTTTTTTATATATCTCCTTGTGCATCTTGATTCTGCCAATAATGGTTCTGAAATTGTTTTCTTAAGCAAAAAAACATTTTCTTATAATAAAACTTACAAGGAAATCCCTTGCATAATATTTCAGCCTTTCATATTCATTTAGTGGTCTTGTGTGATGAGGAATTAGTTTTTCAAAGCCAAGAACAATTTAAAATGTCTTATTAACCTGCATCTTATATTGTGCATAAGAAATATGAGAAACTATAAAAAATATGGGATAAAACAGTCCAGCCTTTTACTAAGAATTGCACATTGCATTGTCTTTAAGAAACCTTATTGATGTTTATTTAAAGCTATTTCGTATCTTAGAAATGAGTGGGGTTGAGTAAATGATACAGGTAGGGTCTCTTCAGAGATTACTTTGGTATCTCTGATGCAACATCAACAAAGTACCAGTAGGAATACTCAGAACTAAGATAGAATGCATCAGAATTCATAGTTTCATCAACTGTTAATTCTAATGGAGAGGACAGGCCAAATAAATGAATGAATGACTATAAAGTCCATATAATTTTTTAAAACAAAACATATATCCTCTTTGATAGATCGTTCAAAAATGTTCTTTTTCAAGATTTGAAAGAGTTAGGTATTTTAGCGTAACTTGAGATACACATTGTCACCATTGACACCCTTGGGAAAAGCTACCTTCTTAGGGCTAAAAGTAATTATTTTATATAATAAATGCTGCCATCTTCTGGGAAATAAAAGTATTATGTTTCAAAGAAAGATAATTTTTAAAGGGTAGAAGAATGAAATATCTCATTTCAGTGTATGAGATAGATATAGCCTTAAGTTTATATTAACATTTTTAAAATATACTTAACTGTAATTTCTAAACCATTAACGTCTTTCAGTATTTAACATCTCTAATAATATTTAGTAAGATTCTGTATAGAAAAGATTTCCACTTATTCTTTAGAGAACTTATTGTTGCTTTAAAAAAAAAATCTTTTTAAGAATCTCATAACCATATCCTTCTTTTAAACACTTTAAAGTCTTTCACCTTTCAGACCAAAATTGTATTCAATATACATACACAGAATGAAATGTAACATTTTATTAGCAATAAGAAACAGAAGATTGAATGTGATCATGTTCAAGGAACTGCTAGTGTGCTAGTGTTGTTTGATTAGAGGAAGAATGTAGTGTGAAGAGACTAGAAGAGGCCAATTTATAAAGAGCTTTGTACTGCAAATGGACCTGGGAGTGTATTTTTCCTGTGGGTAATAGGGATTTCGCTGGAGCTGTTTGAGCAATGGAGGTGGAATGGTCTGACTTGTGTTTTAGAAATATAACTTTGCTAACTAAGTGGATTGTTGATGTAAATGGAGATTTGAGTCATGGAGACCAGTTTTTGTGATAGCCATCACCTTTTATCAAGACTATCAGTAGAAAGGAGACATAAATGAGAGATATTTTTGAAGGAACAAAATTTAGCAGTGTATTAACAGTGAGACAGAGAAGTCAGTCAAAGAGGACACCAAGATTGCAGTCCTGAGTGAGAAGAGAAGAGGTGCCCTTAACAAAATAATAGGGAAAGTCAGAGATAGGGAATGTTGAGTGTATAAGATAATGAATGCAATTTAAGGTATATGTTTTTATTGTATATGGGTGTGTGTGTGTGTGTGTGTGTGTGTGTAAAATCATCTTACTGCAGATAGTATTTATTTTCCTGAGAGATCAAGTTAGATCATTTGGAGAAAAAGGAAGTTCCAGAAATGGAATTTTGGAGGAAGAACTAGTAAAAAGTTATCAGCTGAAATAGCAAAATGGAACAAAGTTGTGTTACAAAATCCTACCAAGGTAGAGTATCCAAGAGAAAAAAGTGCAGATTCAAATGTTTGAGAGGTCCAATATAACCAAATTTGAGAAAATGCCCTTAGATGTGACAATTGAAAGATCAGTGCTGTCTTTGGAGAGGGCAGTTTCAATTGAAATGACAATATCTGAAGCCAGATCTTCTAGAAGAGGGTCTAAAAGAGAGTGAGAATAAATGAAGGTACTGAATATACATGGTTTTCATTGGGAAATCTAGTCAGGAATACCTCTAGTCACAGACATTATTAGCCTCAGTTTCCTCAACTGTAAAATGTAAACCCTATATCCCAAGATTATTGTGAGGATCAAATGTAAAGCTCTTAGCACAGTACCAGAACATAGTGCATCATAAATATTAGCTGTTATGTCAAGGAAAGGATTCATGAAGGGGGGGAGGAGAGATAAAGGATGAGAGCTCACAGTAATAGTAGGATCTTCTTATCATGGGGGTTCTGTTTTATTTTGCATTTTCAAAGAATAGGGAGATATAAGTATATAAAAAGCAGGAAAGCTTTCAAAAGAAAGGAAGAAAAAGAGAAGATGATAATGGGGGCAATTTGCTTTATAAGTGATGGAATTAATATTACACATAGAAGGATTGGCTTTTATAAGATGAACTCAACTCTTAACCTGAAGGAGGAAGCAGTGGAAAAAGAAATCTGACTGATATGAAATGAGGAACATAAGGGAAGGAAGCTTTCAGTAAATAACCTCAAATTTTTTCATTGACGGATGCTGCAAAATCCTTAATTAAAAGATTTGTGGGAAAGGGGACCTGTGACAACCCTTAAAAAGTTTGTAACTTTTAACATTCTCTACAAGTGAATTGGTTAAGGAGAAATCAGATATTTGACTTTGAAACAGTGAGCATCCAGTTAAGATTATATAAAAATAAATTTGTAGTGGATCTATTCAGCACAGTTTCATGATTTGTTCTTGGTCTATTCAGCAACCACATGAAGAGAAGGTAATTGGTGAGAAGTTGGACTTAACAATAGGATAAAGAGTGCATTATAATGTCAAATTTAAGTGATTGGAGTTTGAATTAGGAAGAGTTGAGTATGGCTACTACAAAAGTTATGATTTGAAAAAGAACTAAAGGATAGAAAGAATGAAGATGTCCACTGAAAACAAAGATCAGGGTTAGATGCAGAAAAAAAAAATAATAAAAAGGGTAAAATGGTAAAAAGGTTTTGATAGGAAAGAACAAAGAAGTGAAAACAGAAGACCTGGCAATTTAGTGCATTGAGTAACTTAGAAGATTGATTTTACAGTGTTTTCAATATAATGAAGCTTAAAACTTAAAAGGTAATAAATGTTTCATTCAACTTATAAAAGTATTTTAAAATAGGCTTTTTTGTCTATTTGTGTAACACACCTTTTAAAAATTGAAGGCAGGACCTTATTAAATTAAATGAAAGATGCCCCTTTTAATCTAGTAAAGATTCTATAATAAGATACTGTTCCATGAACTCTTAGGAATAGGCAACAGTGTTGCAGAGACAAAAAGATTCAGCTAATTTTAAAGTTTTAACACATTTAACAAAATATTCCAACAGATGAATAATAAACCGGATTAGATATCATAGACTCTATAGGACATTTGTTACAATTAGTTCTTAAAACACATTGAACATTGTATTTATGACATAGTCTTTTCTCACTTTGTCCTCTCTTTCAGTCTAGTAGCTAAATGTGTAATAGGTATTTTTAATATGATATACATTGAATTTTATTCTCCAATTCATTTCATGCAAAGAAAATTCTGGCATGTATATTTCTACATGGTGCCACACTGCATCATCCCCTCTTTGAGGAAAGTAGACAGTAGTAGCCCATACAGCAAATGAGAGAGGAACTATCTTGACCTTATTAACATCTTAAGTTTAAGTTATTCAATTAGGTGCCTTCATCATTTCTTGCCCAGGATTAGGCATTATGGCACATACTTTTAAGGTTGCCTTGAAATTTTAGAGACTCAAACTATAATCTTTCATTATATAATTAGGAGTTCTCCTAAGCTTTTTATATCATTGAGTCTACAAATACTTTTTGGAGAATTATGAGTAAAATTTGAAGTAAGGTAGAACTTGAATTCAAATCCTGCTTCAAGTACTTAACTAGCTTTTGACTGGGCAATTTATTAACTTCTGTTTGCTTCAGTTTCCTCGTTTGCATGCACACACACTAGTACATTCCAGGATTGTTGTGAGGATCAAATGAAATATTATTCATGTTTTTGCAAAGCCTAAAGTAAAATAAATAAATGGCTGTGTATTATTACTAAATAGGCATCATTCAATAAATATCCCACTATGGGCAAAATGGATGTTTTAGGGAAACAAAAGATTATCGACACAGCATCAACATAGAGCAATCTAGTTGGGGGCATTGAACAGAACTATAACTAGACAATGTAATGCAAGAAAAGTTAAAAAAAAAAAAAAACCAAAAACAATTCTGTGACCTTGGCCAAGTCATGTTATCTCTGGCTCATTATTGTCTTCATCTGTAGAGTAGTTTGGACTCCATGAGCTGAAGTCCCTTTTGCAATCTTAAGTCTATGACTTGCTGCTTAGGAGATCAGAGAATTAAGGGAGGTAGCATTTGAGCCAGAATTTCTACAATGGATTAGTGCTTTGGAGCATTTATGAGCAGAAAGGAATAGCAAGCAATGAGGATTTGATGGGTTTGGAATGCTTTGGTTAGTTGAATTTGGCAGACTTACAGTAGGGATAGATAGGTAGAAAGATAAGTTGGAGTGAGGATGAGAGGATTTTGAATTTGATTTTATTTTTTAGGTAATGTAGACTCTTTGAGTGTTTTAAAGCAAAATTATTATGAAAGAATTTGTTTTTAGAAAAATTATCCTTGGAAATATTTAGAAGAGAGAAACTTGAAGCTTAAAACATCCATTACAAAAGTTACTTTTAATAGTTCGCAGAAGCTGTGAACTAAAAGGTGGTGGCAGGGTAGATGCAAAAGGGATTCAGCAATAAAAAATAAAAGGATGATGATCCAATTAACAGATAATTGGGGGAGGGAAAAATAGATTTCAATGAAAACCAAAATTTATTATTTCTATTTTATTTGGGTAAACTTGAAACCCTTGATAAGCAAATTGAATTGTAAACATATACATGCATACACACACACACACACACACACACACATGAATTTTGATTTCTGCTCTTTATAGGCATTCAATTGGGCCTTTATATCATGTTTTAATTTCATTCTATAGGTTGGAATTTATCTTTTGATTTTGATTGATCTTGATTGTTTTCCTGAATTTGTCTTTTTACATATTGAGTAAAATCATGCCTAAGGAAATAAGACTGTCTTGCTGATTTAATGTTGTCATTTATCTCATCAAAGAAAATCTTTGAAAGAACATTTAAGAAATTGAACATTGCTGTAGTAGTGTAGGATCTATTTCCTGTGTATTAGTGCCCTTTTGCTCTAAACCTCTCTTGCCCAGTAGAACATCTTTAAGCTAGCCTACATTTAAGATCAGTGTTTATCTATTAAAAGCTTATGCACATACTATTCTAACTACTCTGTTTTGAAATAATAAATGCTCTTCTATTTTTCTTCTATGTAGGCAGAAGGAGAAGACAGCCTTAAGAAGATGCAGTTGATGGAACTTGCAATTCTGAATGGCACCTACAGAGATGCCAACATTAAATCACGTAAGGATTAGACTAGCCTAGTATAATAGCTATTTCTGCTGTTTTCGTCAACAAGCCTTTCTCCCTTTAGCAGGAGTATATATGAACAGTAGCAAATCTACTGAAGCAATTGTGCACTTGGTATAGAGTCAACAGTACCATTTTTTTTCCTTTCATAAATTAAAGATATTTTATTTACATTATGATGCCAGTTCGTCGTCTTGTGGTATTTTAAAATATTTTTTGTTACTTTCCTTCTAAATTCAAGCACTAAACTTAAATTCCTATTTAATAAGTATCAGTTTGACAGGAATATATAACCCCAAATATACATATATACATACATGTATGTTTTTGCAATTTTATAGATAATAAAAGTTAATCTAACTGGAACCACCTATATATTAAATTCTTTATCCTATCATCTTGCTTGCATGTTTTCCCTTCAATTTTGTTTTGTTTTGTTTTTGCTATTGATTTCATGTGAGAACTCAAATAGATGAGTGTTGTGATACCTTTTTCATTCACATTTACCTTTTTATGTATTTAAGCATGCTATAAGGATGTTTAATTTTCTGAAAATGATCATCTAATTTCATAGTGATGAGTTTTATAATTATTTTTGTTTTTGCTTTTTGCTCAGGCAGTTAGGGTTAAGTGACTTACCCAGGGTCACACAGGAGTTTTATAGTTTCTTATGACAGCAAAGAGAGAGATAGGAAAAAAATCTTTATTAAAAATAGTTATCTGAAAGAATTCTGTTTTATAACTAATTCACTTGAATTTACTTTTGAAAAGGTTATGATAATATTAATAGAAGTATAATAAGGACATATTTTAGTTTACTCTTCTTAAGTAATCAATTAATACAGTTGCTAAAAATTCTCCCTATCTAGTAAGAGCTTGGCTTACTTCAATATGAAGGCCAGTCTTTCTCCAAGTTGTATTCTAGGCTGATATTTAGAAATACTTGCACACAACTATATTTCTGCAAACTCTTAATTATAAGATATTTTCACACTGTAAATATAATAGTATTTCCTTTTGCCTTCCTGCATGCATCTTAGTCTCATGCAGTTTTTAAATGCATAGGTAAATATGTGAACTAAAATAAGCTTTTGTGCTCTGTATAACCTGTTAGTCTAGCTTACTTTTGATGGCTTTTTTGTTTTTGCATGTTTATTCTTAATCTCACTGGGAAAGGGTTAGCTATTTGTGCATTTGATTGGTGTGCTTTGGCACTTTGTGTGATCAGCGCATGTACTAATGATTTCCTTTTATTTTTCTTCTTTCCTGCTTTTTTCCTTTCTTTTCCCCATTCCCCCTCATTCTTTTCATATTTTGTACTGCTGTCTCTATACTTCCTTCTAAATTTCTTTGCTTACTGTAGCAGCCCTTGCCTTTTCTCTTGCAGCAACAGCCCAGGCTCCAAGGATTATTACTGGGCCTGCGCCTGTTCTCCCACCAGCTGCCCTGCGTACTCCTACGCCAGCTGGCCCTACCATAATGCCTTTGATCAGACAAATACAGACCGCTGTCATGCCAAACGGAACTCCTCATCCAACTGCTGCAATAGTTCCTCCAGGACCTGAGGCTGGTTTAATTTACACACCCTACGAGTACCCTTACACACTGGCACCAGCTACATCAATCCTTGAGTATCCTATTGAACCTAGTGGTGTATTAGGTAAGTTTATTTCCTGAATTGATTGGCTCAGCTTTTGATCACTTTTCAAAAAACAGTATTTCATTTTTTTTCCCAGTATGTAACTTTGGAAGTATTATAACAGGTCAAATGAATTCATTAAAAACTTCCATTAGGAAATAACATTGACCAAGTTTTCTGGATCTATCCTATTTTAAGTTCTCCCTTTTGGATAATTATAGTTTAATTTTTCAAAATTGTTCCTTATATAGTTTATTTAAACTGATCACATCACATGCATTTTGAACAAACTACTTTTAGAATCACTGTTTCCCACCTAAAATTTAAATTACACTGTATATATCATTTCCTGTTTTATATAAAGTGTTTTATATAATTCTATAAACCTTTTTAAAAATGAAAATTTTATATCTTAAATTTATTTTTTTAACATTTTAAAGAAGAACTGAAAATTAAGAGAGGTTCTATTCTTAAAATTTCATAGGTTTCTCTCTCTCTCTCTTTTTTTTTTTAATAAGGCCCTTACCAAAAAGTAAATGCTTTTAATTGCTGTGATAACCATATAGAATCGAGTAAAAGCCATGTCAATGACTCCTGAATGACACATTTAAATAAAAATTATGAAATTATACTTGATTAAAAACTGCAAGACATGAACAAAAAGTGGTGTGCTCAGAGATATTACTGATGCCTTTTTTTTATAGAGTGGATTGAAATGCCAGTCATGCCTGATATTTCAGCCCATTGACTTGCTGGATGAAGGACTAGAATACAACAGCCGTTATAGCACGACCAGTCAATGTGGAACAAACTCTTTGAATGAAACCTTTTTGTTTTACCAAACAGAATCTGAATAATTTTTCCTGTTTTTTTTTTCCCTTTTCTTTCTTGAATTGTATATGACTATGGTGCTGCATTGCATTCTTTTGATTTGTAGGAATTTGATCCTTAAATTTTTTTTTCAGCATTAGTATTGATGGCAAAATTATGAAAATCTCTAGTGCTCACTTGACACTTAAGATTCAAAGTCATTAGCTTGTAAAAACAAATTTATTGCTAAATATGTGAAAAAAATGCTCTGTATGTTATCTGTGTGTATGTGCACAAATGTGCCTTTTGTCTTAGAAAATTTTTTTATTGTACATGTGTTTTCAATTCATTACTAAATCATTGTATAAAGTAACCCACTGGTCAGAATCACACCACAGAGCTGTACATAAAAGGCTTATTACTATTGCACATTTCTTGAAGCATTTTTAAAATAACCTGTAACATTTAACCTTTTAATTTTTTTTTCCTTTTTATTAATGTCTTGCCCTATAATCCCATGCATGCTCTTTTTCTACCCAGAATCCTCTCTGCTGGCACCCACAGCATCTGTTAATTTAAAAAACAAACAATTTTGTTCATGTGGGCTTTCCTGCAGGAGTGTAGCTCTTAGCCACCCACTATTGTTCTAGTAGCAGTTAAAGAAAGTAGGCATAATTTGTTAATGTAGAATCTACTTTTATGTGACTAGGTCATCTAAAGCAAAGAAATTATAACATTTTACTGCTTAGAAATAGCAAAAAAAAAAACCCCAAACTGGAATACTCTTTCTGAATTCAGAACAAATTATGCAGTGTTCTTTGAGAACATTTTTATGGGAGGGGGGTGGTAATTTATTTGCAGTTGTAGTTTTGTGTTGGGAGTTGTTTATTTGCAGCATTTGTTGTTTTCATTTTAAGCAAAACTTAAATCAGTTGCACATTTTGTGAAAAGGTACTCTCACCTGATTGGCATACATGTAATAAATAGATTCAATAAAAACATTAAATGAAAACTTAAGCACAGTTAAATTTGGAATTGTAGTTCATGCTTTGCTTTCTAAGCAGTAAAGCACATTAGAAAGAAACCAGTAAACTTTTAAAATATTGCTAAGTTTTAACCCATATGCACACAGATAACATGCATGTACATCAATTTTCGCGTTAAAAGATTTTAAAAGTAAGCAGTGCCCTTCAAAACAGATGCAGACATGTGTGTTGGTGGTAGTGAGGAGATTGGTAGTAGCATCACATCAGATCTTCATTGATGACTAATTTTTAATTCCCTTCCTTTTATCTTTAGGTATGGCTTTCCCAACGAAAGGCTAAGAAATTCAAGAACGGTCTTAACTGAACCCTCATCAGATCTGAATTTAACAAATGCTTAGTTTCAGCAGCCTTGGAGGAAAAAAAAAAAAAAAAAAAGCTTAGCCTAGCAGTCAGTGACTTACTTGCACTTTTTGCACATAGATATAAAATAAAATTATCCTAATTAATTTGGTTTAGTCTGTACTATGAAAAAGTAATTGTAATTTATAAAGGAGTGTATAGTAGTAAACTGACTGCTAAGTGTTCTATACTGTTTGCTTTACTAATCACCTAATTCATTGCAGTTCATACTTATTGACTCAAAGTTTAAACCACAATCTGTAGGCTTTAAGAATTGCTTTTTAAACTTTTCTAAGTGGTAGAAACTGGAAGTGATCTTAAGGTTAGCAAATAATTGTCAGTATTAAATATGGCATTATTTTATTAGTCCTGCTCCAAGAAAGGCACTTCAGTGAATATGTGACTAGTAAAGCTTAAATGTGCTTGGGTCTAGTAGATTTCATGAAATACTGTAAATTGGGGAAAATGAATGGATTAAAACAGGTTAAGGCCAGAATGTTTGAAATGAATGCAATATTATTATACACAGATATATTCTACATATTATGATATTAAGTTTTAAACTACTGTGCCTTAACTTGTTTCTTTTTCTAAAATGAATTTTTGTAGTAAATGAACATCCATTTTGATAAACCTGCTGTTAATGTTTGTTGTTTTGGGTTGTGGTTGTTTTTCTTTTTTCTTTTTCTTTTTTTTTATTGTTGTTGGTTTTTGTTTTTGTTTCTTGGATTGGTTTTTTTGTGGTGTTTTTTGTTTTACCTTTTTTTTAAATGAATGTCTTCTAACTTTGTCTTGGTAATTGCAATTTAACTAGGTGCGGTGGCTACTAAAGTTCGAAGGCACGATATGCGTGTCCATCCTTACCAAAGGATTGTGACCGCAGACCGAGGTTAGTTTAGTTAATGCAGTTCTTGTGTATAAGAAATACGTTGGATATACGTGAAATTTGCAACACCATGCCTAACAGAGAAGTATTATGATGGGTTGTTGTTGTGTTTTTTTTTTTTTTCTGTGCACTTCTGCTTCCCCCTACAAATCTAAATACATTTGTAATTTTAAAAACATTTTTAATCACTGTTTTGGCTCCTCCCATCTTTAAACATACTGAACCACATAGGAATATCTAACATGAAGTGGATTCTAATATCTAGCAGTATATAAATGAATCATCCTTAGTTGGAGCTCTTAAAATTTTAATGCTGCTTTTTAGTTTTCACACACACACACACACACACACACACACACACACACACACACCTCAATTTTTTTAGATCAGCATTTAATTGACTGGAGTATCTGTGTGGTGTTGCAAAATAAAATGGATGGGTGCTTTAATGAGCGAGAGATAAAGGATATTATTCCTCCCATGTACTTCTGGAGAAAACTGAAGATTTAGTTTTTCATTTCCTTTTGCAATAAAAGTTGAGCCACTGCATAACTATGAGGAAGCCCTTGTTGAATACCTAACTGAAGTCAGCAAAGTAAGGACTGTGAAGATTACTATATAAAGTAGTTGGATTTATATGAATTAGTAAAAGCAGTTTTCTTTTACTTTTTCATTCTCTTGCTAAAATGGATTCTTTGACACCTGTCATTTGCTGCTAAAATACATTATCTGAAGGTAAAATAACTTTTGGAGTTCTGCAGTGAGAATAGATCCAATTATTTAGATATTCCTATTGACTAAACTTTGGAGAATAAATCTTCAATTTTCTCCTTTTCACCATTATAATTTGCCACCTATAGGTACCTTTGGACCTTTGCATGAATTGTAAATTTTATTGAGAAGTGTTGTTTTCGGTTTGCTGACATTGGACTGTTTTGGAAGGCTTTCTCATTACAAAATATTATTCCCAAACAAGATAACAAAACATTAATTCAAGCTTCTCTAGTGGGGCAGATTTGATGCTGAACAATTCAGTTGGTCAAAAGTCTATTAGTGGCAAACAGGGAGAGAGGGCCTACGCTCCAGTTTTGTCATTTGTGAACTTATGAAGACTTACCTGCCTTAAATGGTTACCATCATCCATTCTGTAATGTTTTTCACTAATTTGGACAAAGCCAGAATTGTCCATACCAGAATAGTATGACTTTCCAAAGATAAATGGTAATAATATTTATCTAGCCTCATACTTGTACACAAGTTACAAATACAGCAAGATCTCAATGGTGAACTAACCATGAAAACAACTAATGTAAAATGTGTAATAACAAAACAAAAAAAACCCCACACAGATATTTCTGCTTATCAAAACAAGGCCTTCTGTGGAAAACAAAGTGTGACCTTTATTTTTCTCTTCAAGGAAAATAAATAATTTAACTATTTTGGAGCTTTATTCTTATTGTCTACATTTATTGTCTACATTTCATGTAGGATATAAAATGTTTTTAAAATAATTTTTCAAATGTCAGAACACTATTTCTATGTATGCCTCAAAATTTTTTCCTTATACTTGTATTTTAAAACAGTAAGTACTGGCATACCTGATATTCCTGAACCTTGAGGTGGTTGATGAGTAGATTTAAAGGAAAATTAGTGTTATTTGGGAATTGTCAACACATTCCAGGTATAGCTGTTTTGTAATTTTGTTATGTGTTGATTAGTTTTGTTACTGATTTAATTCAAAATGCAATGTCAGCAAACCGAAATATTGATTTTTTTTTTTTTTTTTAGTAATAATACTTGTACACTGCTGTAGTGTTATAAACATGTCAGTTATTGGGTCTAAGGACTAAAATAACTCAGATTATTTTATGATGCTATTGTACACTGGGTAGGTTTTTGGTTGGGTGGGTTTTTTGTTTTGTTTGTTTTTTGTTTTGGGGTTTTTGTTTTTGTTTTTTGGTTGGTGGTTGTGTTGTTCTTTTATTTTTAATCCACTGTATAGGTTTAGAGGTAGTATAAGCATAAAAATATAAGCATAAATGCAAATAAACTCAGCCCTTGGATATGTCAAACTGTGTTATCCTTATAAGTACACTTTTTGGAATTGGTGGTAGTTTGACAAATACAGTTTTACTAAGACTAAGACCCAACTATAAATAAAACAAAACTAAATTTGATTCCTATAACAGGCGGACTGACTTTTAATTGTAATGGATTGTAAATGGTGTTGCACACTTGATAAACCTGTGTGTACTGTAGAAGGCCAGGGACTTGGCAGAGGATGTGTCCCGGGTGTACTGGTATCATTATTTGGGTAGCTTGTTTTGGCTATATACTCCACAAAAGAGAATGCCAAGAACTTTTCTGTTTTTACAGAAATTTTCATTCACTTAATTTATATAAAATGTAATACCATTTAATCAAAATTATAATCTTTCAAAATGCTTTAAGATTCTGTATTTCTAGAATCTCTGTAAAGTGGTAAAATTGTGCCACATTAAATATTTATTTTTTTCTTTGTTCTTGGAACATTCATTTTTAATTTAAACAAAATCCCAGTTAACAGAATTTCGAAGAATTTCAGGGAAGATATGGTCACGTTAGCATAATGATTTTATTGTTTATAAATTGTATCCTAAATGGTAGACCATAGAAACCATTTTAATTAAATGAAGGTAAATCAGCCCATTATTTAGGTCATTTAAACTCTTTTTATCTGTGAACATTATACCTACTGGATTTCATTTTATGAAATGGCACAGATCTGACTTTGCACTGATTATATTTTTCACTTTCATCTCCTCTGCCTTAGTCATAATGGCAACAGTACAAAATACTCTATCAAACCTCAGAATTTGTTAGATTTTAATTAAGCTGTTGAATAAGTCTTAAAAAAAAATCATACTACTGTTAAAGTGGACCAAGTTTGCTGAAGCAGAATGTGATAGAGGATGATTAAGAAAGGAAGAGCTCAAGGACATTGGGAATGATAACTTTTCCACTTGAGAATTTTTTTATGTTTTACTGTAATTTTGTTTTTGTTTTGTTTTTGCAAAAGAAAATAGTATTTACAGGTGGCTTCTTTTAAAATATAAAAATATAAAGCAGGAATGTATATGAAATGTCAGATTCTATTGTATTTGCAGAGTATTAGCTTTGAAATTGAATAAAGAGAGCTGTTTGTAGTTTTAAAATGCCATATTAGTATCAATTAGAAATTTCCTCTATTTTTTGATGTATCTAGAGCTTTTTAAGTATAGAATTTAAAATGGCAGGACTTTACAGTGTTTACATGCAAGTGCATTTTATAAGTGTTCTATATGTGTAAAATAGTATTTTCAACTGGAAAGTACTGGCTTGAGCACAAGGCTTGGCCTTTTCCTGGTTCCCATGATGATGCCTACACTGCTAGACTACAGTTTAGTACTGCTTTGTATCATGAGGCCAAGAATTTCCATGTTGTTTGTAAATAGAATAATTGAAAAGCAATAAAAATTTTATTGAACAAAAGAAACCTTGTTGGACCAGAGTTTATGTTTAAAATGTTTATAGAAATTATAAATTCTTTAAATTCATTTCTTTTAACCACCAGTTAATAATCACATTCATCATTAATAGTCGCTTTAATGCTTGCACTTGGGGAAGTACTAATGCTTAATAGCAGTCAGATACTGATAACTGCACTGACTGTTTCAAAATTCTTTTACAAAGTTCCAAAACCTATTCATTGTTTTTGTTTTTCAATTTCCTTCATTGACTGCTACTAACCATTAGTTGTTAGTTGTATTTTATTTCTATTTTCTCCTGTTAACCAGTTTTGTGGGAGTGGGCTCTTCTTCATATGTTCAAATCATGATATAAGATGGTCATGATTTTATCGCATTCTGTAGATGGTGTCAATCAGTTTGTCAGAATTAAACATGCTTGTTTTTTTAATTAGTTGTGATTAGTTTTTCATGTTGTCATTAAGCCGTCACTAGCTGAAACTAATCTCTTCTCTATCTTTTCTTTCTTTTTTTGTTTTGTTTTTTGTTTCTAACCACCCAGCCGCCACCGGCAACTAACCTATGACCTTCTGACCTCTGAACTCTTCACCCAATGATGACCTGACCATGCCTGCCTGCTGATCAGTTAACTGGTAATCGCCTTTGCTTGCCTGTCATCAGTGCAGCGAGCTGAGGCACTTGTCCGTTCGTCTTACCATCTAACCAAACAAAAGACAAAGAAATTGTTGTCCTCCAACTCCGCTTTTTTTCCCCCTGTTTGGGTGAAAGTGGTTCTAGAACCTGCACTGAATAGTAGTAAAGCAATAAGGTCCAATCCATCCCTCAGCACTGATCATCTTTTTGCGTTCCGCCCTAAACGAACGGTAAGAAGGCCTCTCTTAAGAAATGGAGACGAATGGCCCTTAACTACCCGATGACAGAGGCAGTTACTGTGAGAGACTTCTAGGAATCCTTTCTTCTCATAGTGAAGTCAAAGCTCGCTCTCTCTCTCTCTCCCTCTCTCTGAATGTACTGTGCGATGATGCATCATGCATGAACCTTTGGTCAGGGATGTCATTGGTGAAGTGATTTCAAAAAGTATTCAAAATTTGACATGCTGTTTAGTCACTACAGTGCCCTCAAAGGGCAGAAGTTGCAGCCTTTTTTATATTGCCTGCCAAATTTGATGTAGTAAAAGAAAGTGTGCCATGAAAGAAAAATTAACAAGGAATTTTGAAAACTAATGCAAAGAACAAAAACTGCAACATTATTTTTTAAAAAAGAAAAAAAAAATCTGAGTTAAAATTACCGAGCCTGTATTTTACACCTCCTTAAAAGATTATATGAGAACAAGGTACATGCATTATGTGTCACATTACTGGGCAAACTGTTCAAATATTTTTTTTAAACCTCCCTGTATAGAAAAATCATTAAGGATGTAAAAGCCATGCTTGCCTATTTGCTGTATACATGTAATGAAATTGTAGATAAAGTGTAGTGCATTGAAACAAATGAACAAAAAAAGTAGATACTTTTACTATACAAGGGTGCTGGTGCAGAAAAAAATATATATATTTTTGGAAATGTAGCATTTTATACTTTCAAGTGTTATAAAAAAAAAAAGAAAAAAAGAACAAAGAAACCCTTTATTTCATTAAATGATTTTTTCTGGTGGTTGTCAAGAAACAAAAGACCAAAAGAGCCTTTTTGTCTTTCTTTTTTATTTTTTAAGTATTGGAATAAGTCTAAAGAAAAGAAAGTGCCTTATTTTCCTTCATGGTCATTTAGTCAAGTGTCTCCTAAAATCAGCTCCTCCCTCTGATAACAAGTTGAATGCATGCCGCTCCGCCCAGTGTGTGAGAAGGTGAGGGGGAAGACATATGAGTTGATGGTTTGAATTAAAAGAGATTTGCTATGTTACCTTGATGCAATTTGCCAAATCTGATACTGTGAAAAAAAAAATTGATAACTTTTCTATCTTATGCCAGACTACTCATTCATTTTTAAAACATGTTCATTCTTTTAAAATCTTAAGTACTTTTGATTCATGCACTTGCTCAACCCAAATCCAAAGGATCTGAGACAAAAACTGTGTTTTCTCTTTCTCACTATTAGATTAAAAGAAGTAGAGTGCTGTTTTGTTTTAAGGGGATGAGTTATATTCTTAATGATTGAAATAGTAGTGACTTTTATTTCACAAAATAAAGCTTTGTGAATTTTAGCAATTTTTAGTCCAAAAGTTACTTAAAACTTACCCAAATTTTATAGGACTTCTATCTGCCATGTCAGATAATTTCTGTTACAACTTTTTCATTAGTTCTAACTTTCTTTGCTTTTCACTTTTAAAAGAATGTTAGAAATTAGCATTAATTTGCATATAAAGGCTCAACTATATATCCGTTTAAGCTTCCTAATTCATGTGAAGTTCAAACAGTTGGCCTTGTGTAATAGTTGAAGCAATTTGTGCACAAAGCTGATTTCTAAGTCCTTGATTGATTATTCATTTTTTAGCAACCCAGTACCAGACATGGCAAATTATCAAGTGACATTGTGTTCCCCAATTTATCAACTCAATCCCTCTTACATACCTTCACAGCTTTTAAGTCAAAGGTCAGCAGTAAAACTCAGTAAGCACCTGCATGGTGACCTCATCTATCACCTTGTCTCACTTGGAAATGATTTTCAGTTTATTTACTATGCAATAGACATTCATCCCTTTATATTCAGCTAGCTTTTGTTTAATGTGCTACTGCTTTGTCTTCCTGTTACATATGCAATATTTTGATTTCCTTACAATATATGCTGTGCCATTTTGATTTTTATTTTGGTTGGTTGAATAAACTCGCGACACTCAAAATATTTGAGGAGAGATTTGCTAAAATGATACCAGTATTTGTTCCAGTTTCATCTCAACTATGATAAACCTGGACATTTTAGATGTTTATCAAAGGTCTTTTATTGGGAAGAAAGTAAGTGTATGAAATATATGTGTGACATTTATGAGTAATGTTTGCTCTAAACAAACTTTTGAAAACTTAGTTGACACAATTTTGGATCAACTAAAAAGCATGACTTTTGAAATCTCTGAATGCCTTGGTTCTCAGTATTATCATTCTTTATTGAATTTATTTCTTATTAAAATATGTAGTTTTAAGACTTTTTTTCTGACAGTATTATGTAATTTTTTTTAGAGTGGGTAGATGGGAGTGTCGCTTGTATGCTACCGTACAGCTGACATGTATTTTGTCTATTCTTTATTATCTTAGTAGTTTCATGCTATGTATGTACCATAACCAACCTATTGCCTATGAGAAAAATGTAAGATAATGTATTTACAGCCATTGTTACAAGTTTATAATGTATTTTTCTATCTTGTTTTATATGTATGTTATATAACATTCAAAAAGAATTTTTTTCCTGATTGAGAAAAGGATACAAAATGCAAAACCCACAATTTTGATAACTGAAAATTGCCAATTGTTTTGCAGTACTTTATTATATTGAGAGTGTTGTCTTTCTTGGGCTTTTAGTTAGCTACTGAATGAATACATTAAGACACATTTGGGTTTTAGTTGGGATTTTACATAGCTTGCATTTTAATTCTTTGGTTCTTTGCTGTTTCTATTAACCCATAGCATTATTTTAATAAATGTTATAATACCAACCTACTAACTCTGGACTGTGTCTGTTTATTAACCTATACATGTTTAATTAAAATCAATAAATAAATAAAGACAGAAGAATGTAAAGTCTTGAGTTACTGGACTAACCCTGAAGAACGTGACCACAGATAACACAGCGTGACTTGTTTTTTATGTTGTTTGTCAGCTGACAATTTCTGCACACTACTGTTAAGTTGGCTTTGGTTATTCTGGCCTTTTCCCTTGGGGGTAGATGCCAATAGAGATGGGAACAAAGAAGTATCTACTGGAGGCATTCTTCTTGTAGTCTTGCCACTTGCCTTTAAGCATCTGCATTACTAATTCCACACTTTCTTATTTTTCTTCCTCCAAAATAATCACTGTCTGCTCATAGCAAAAGAGCAAAGAAGCTCAGTGTGATAATATACCAAGATAAACCAGTTTGATTCTTTGTTGAACCATTTCCTCTAGCTTCTCTGTAAGGAGCAGGTAATTGTTATGGTTTACACTAAAAAGCAAAGAATCTGGTTATTGCTTAAAATTTTCCTAATACTTGTAAAAAGTTGATTTGATGGTTTTCCGTAAAGCTTCAGCAGTGTTAAACTTTATTATTATGGTTATAGTTATCTGTCATTATTAGCTCAGGGAACTACCACCTACCTAAAGCCAAAGGTTAAATTGATTGTTTCTCGTGAAGTGATTGGCAGACATGTAAAAACAGCAAACAACTTTTTAGATACTCCAATTGATATTATCTCAAGTTTTCTTTCCCTTTCTATGTCCTACCCTACTCCTTCCACTCCTTTAAAGAATTGATTAAAACATGGAATTGAAGTGTGGGGGGGAAATTAGCATTTAAAAGTTGTATTTGGTGAATTGTCCATGTGCAAATTATAGGAATTGTGAAACTTAGAACTACTTTAATGTTTATCTAAGTTGCAGCTTTGTTATGGCCACTTAGATTTATGAACATAAATTGCAAGCAATGAGACCACCTGTTAACCATATAATTTTTCATGTGCAACTTTTTATTTCACAGATAATGCTTGTTTTTCTGTGAAATATTTTTCTAGGTGATAAAATTCTAAAAATGAATAATTGCATTTATAAAAACAGATTTATTTTTGAGAGTTGTGAGCAATTAACCACCTGAGTTCCAAAAAGGATATGGGGGGGGGGATGGGGGGTTGGGAGGTTAGAGGGAGGGCAGATGTAGAGGAAATTCCAGACAAGTATTTAAGGAACAGATGGCCTAGATTGATGGAATAGGCTATGTCACTATGGTGAAAGCAATCTATTGGATCAGTCAAACATCAGAGTTCTTTAATAAAAGCAATTCAAATGGTTATATTTTTTATTGGTTAATTACAAAAGAGAGGTATTCACTGTTTCCTTTTTAATTAGTTGTAAAAGTAATTATATAAATGCAGCTTTAATTTGCTGCTGCTTACAAAAGATATTGATGTCCTTTTCTTTAAACACTGTGGAAGTTTAGCTATAGAACTTGATTTACAAGTTTACTCTTTGTGATAGTACCTTGTCACTTACTTTGAAGGGTTTCTATGAACTTGATATGTACATACTCTGGAACCCTCATTGTAGTCTCATCTCACCTTCAGCTAATGGTACTTAAAAGTGTAATTACTGTGATGGAGCCGGATTATAGGTACAGCAGCACTGATTCCCTGTAGCTGAGTTTTGCTGTTCTTTCTTGGCAGGAGATTGTCATTTGGTCAAAAATCTCAATTCCTGAGGCAAAACTCTGGCAACATTTATTGTAAACCTTTTTGTGGGAGAAGCTCTAAAAGGCACTTTAAAAAGGATTGAAACATTTTGCAAATCTCATTATTTTTAAAGTTTAGAATAGTTGTAGAATGTCATATACAAAACTGATAATTTAAGGTAAAATTAATGGTAATGAAAACATCAGTTATCAATTTGACAAGTCTTCTGGAAGTTTTGAACTTTCAGTTAAGCTCATTTAATATACTTAATCAGAAAAGAATTAGAATTTTTTTTCCTTAGGACAAAATATCAGGAAATATATCAAGTGATTATAGATAATCTTTTAAATTATAGTGCAGCAGCTCCAATTGTGATAGTTTAAATTACCTATTTTTAAGTTACCTTTGCATGAAACCAAAATTTGTATGTATTATTTAGTCAGTTTTTAAAGAGTTTTTAATTACTTTTCTAGTTCATTGAATGATAGATTTATCTTTGTACCATACCAAAAATAATTTCTTTAGCAGAGACCTTCTTAATATATATTAATATTTTATGTGCAGCAGTATTAGTAGGCTTTGGCTGATTACAATATTCCAAAAAGTTAATGTTTTAATAGAACAAAATAGTGTTTCAAATTAAAAACATTAAGCTTTCAGTAAGCTGCCTTAAGAAATTTTTGGACTGTTTTGTGGAAGTTTTATCAAATGTCTGTTTTAACATATGTTGCCAACATTGAGGGATCATGTAAAACTATGCTAATTTTTTCTTATCACAATTAATAAAAGCTTTCATTTTGAAATGGAAATTTTCTTAACTGGTTATAATCAATTCTGTGTAACACCATGGAACAAATTTTAAAACATTCCTATGGTGCATTTATTTAACATTTTACCTAGCATGCTTCTGTTTCATGGCAAAATGTCTTACCAGGATAGCATTTTTAATAAGATCATATACATACTTGGTACTCAATGCTGAATCAAACTGGTTAACCTAAGCACAGTGCTCTCTTTTCTATGTTTCTGCTGCACTAATTGCAAGTGAAAAAGTTCACTAAGTAGCGGTGGGTGGTATATGCAGCAGTGTTCACAGTATTGATTCCTCATTGCTGACTGTTTTCTGTGGAAAAAAACTCCCAGGGCAAAAGTTAACTTACACCTAAAAAGTGCTACAATTAACTATATCATATCACCAAATATATTTTATGATTTATGTCATAGCAATTTATGTGAAAATTTAGTTTTATTTATGGAAAATGTATATGGTGGTGGGAAATGAATATTCCCAATACACATATGAATGGAGAATAATACATGATGACTGTACCTAATGATGTGCAATAAACCAACTGGAACAGGTGCATGTGCTTTATCCTCAAAAGCCAGTTGTAGCTAAAATGCTGGTTAGTTTTATTTACTGAAAAAAAAAAACCCATAATTTTTTAATGTATCTGAATGTAAGAATAAAAATTGCACATTTTAACTCAATTTGCATTTAATGCTTTTAGTAATATTTGATAAAAGAACTTAGTTTTGAGATCTTAGAACTCAGTGTTAATCTAAAGAATTACTGCAATCTTTGATATGATTTCAGTGAGTAGAAAAGCAAATGAATAAACAAACACTACAAATGGCTTAAGTTGAATTTATTCATTCACAAGAGGTATGATTGTCCATCTTAAGAAATGTAGATATGCCTTTTCCAGGGAGGAAGAGTCCGATCATATATTGGTCTCTAAAGCAGTATAAATGGCAAGTTTAACAGCAATATCTTCAAACCTTAGCAGCATTAACATCAAAAATGAATTATTATTCCAGTGATTCCATGGGGTGGAGAAAGGAGAGGCAAAAGGTCTATTTTGACATGTAAGTTGCCAAATAGACTTTCTTTGGTTATTTAATTCCTGTTTCAGTTACCAAACATTTTTCTTGGCTTTTATCATTTTTTAGGTATTGTGTCCCTTCTTTTATTTATTACTCATATAACATTTGATCCATGTTTTCTTTTCTTCATTATCATGGTCATTAATTCTTCATGACAGAAATTGTTATAGGAGAGCTCTAACCATACTTACTATTCAAAGCATATAATAGGAAGCCAGACTGTTAATATTTGGATTACCACTGAAAAATTGATGGTTTTTTTTTAATTTAACAAAATGTAATAATGTGCCAACCTGACTGATATGATTGTACTTTAAAAATTTGTCTAAATTTTTCTTCATTAAATTAAAATTAACTTTGTGTTTGGCAAGCAAAGTGGTTAAAAAACTACAAGTTACATTATTTCAAATTTTATTACTTGCACACAAATCATTTAAAAGAGCCTAAAATTCAAAAATAAAATAGTGATAATAGTTTTTCTTAAACACATTTTTGTAAAAATTGTTTTATTTAAAATTAAAATTCTTCCAGCTAAAATAAAATGTGGGGTTTTTCTGTTTTGTTTTAGATTTTATTGCAACATGTCTAATAGTATATACATTCTTTTAAAAAGCAACCGTTTTATTTCATAAATTTAGGGAGCAGGTGTCTTAAAATAAAACTTATTCTCTCAGTCCTTGTATTGTTTTATGGTCTGCAGAATATATGGATTCTTTAGTTGGTAATTGTTTTTTTTTTTTTAAGATGGAATGGGGATAATAAGGTATCAATATGAAAAGTAGACAATTGTAAAAGTAATTTAAATTGCTAACATGCAAACATTTCAGAAATGTTAATATTTTAGTGGATACAAAAGGATCTTGTGAATGAACCTGTAGAAATAAAACTCATTTTTTCACTGTGGTTAGAGTAAAGTTCTAAGAGGAAAGGAAATATTTGATTTTTCCCATTGTGCTTTGTGGTCAAACACACTTTTTCCAGCAATGTAGCCTTTAATAGCTTTTGTACTGATTTTTCTCTAAAATCTCGAGTGCATTGTGTATCTTCACCTCTGCCTCTCAGAATTATTTTTTTTTCTCTTGATTCACACTTCCTTTCCCTGCTAATCCCTCTCCAGAATTATAATTCATTTGTTTCCAATGTACTTGTATGTATGTAAACACAACCTGTATGTATACACACATATAGATACATATTCTATATGTATCTATATAGAATGTGGGATCCTTGAGGAGCCGGACTGCTATTTCCTGTAATCTAGCACAGTTCTTGACACATAGTAGGTAGACAATAACTTCCTGTTGTTTGATACATTTGAATGCCACTTCCTGTCTCCCTCTTTGATTTCTCAAGGTATTTTATCTGAACCTTTCTTTTTGATTCATCATCCCCAATCTTGAACTGGAAGGAGAAACTCTTATCATATACTTTTATATCACTTTGCTTAGCACTCTTGCCTATATAGTAGTAGGCATTTAAATATATTTATTATAACAAAAGGTGTTTTTGGAAATTGAAAGACTTAAATGAAGCTCAAGAACATAGTAAGCGTGGACTATAAACCATATAAAACTTTACAGTCATGAATAATTAAGGGTTTTTTATAGTATTAGCTGTTTACTATATGTCTAGTTCTCTGCCAGGCATAATAGAAGAAATGAAAATGTTTAATTAAGGTATTTTGGGACAATGGGACCTCTTAGATATTCATTAATCCAAGCTATTTATTTTACCAATGAGAAATTGGTTGCCATTGAGATGAAATGATTTGTCAAAGTGAAGATCACATCTAGTACTTACTGGGGCTTTCTGATTCCAAGTCTTCTATTTCTGTTGCACCACAGCATTTGGTCCCTGCCTTCAAGAAGTTGACATTCTTGTGAAACAATGTTGAACAAAATATCAATAAGTGAAGTAGGGCAGAATTATTAATATATAATTAGGTGTTAGAAGAAGGAAGGGTTTGGAAGCCAGTGTAGATCAGTCAAAATGAGAAATTGTTAGTCAAACTGGACTTGGAAGAAAAGTTAGAATAAAGAGATGTAATAACTTCAACTGCAACTTAGGTAAGCAGGTGCAGATTGAAAGAAAAAAAAGGCCTCCCACCACCACCACCACCATAAGGAGAAACCTCCATGGTGCTTAGAAGATAGAGATTAGTAAAATAAGAAAAATACCCCTGTTGACCAGGGAGAGTCAGACTAAAAGGGAAAGTTAAATGGATGACTTTCTTTAAAAGATTGGATGGCTTTTGGAGCCTTTCCAGCATCTTCACTGCCTAATATATACTATCTTAAGAAAGGTACAATAGGTATTCAAATGAATAATAAATATTTAGAAGTAATGTTGGAAGAAATTGCCAGTATTAGTTAACATAAGGCTACCAAAGTACTTGTATTTCCATAATGCTTTTCAAACAAGGAGTCCAAAAGATGAGTAAATAACCATTGAACAAAGACTAAGAAGTACAAAGACCATTATAAAGTGTGAAAGGAAACTCATTGTTAAATTGTACATAAATTCCCAGACTTCAAAATTGCAAATATCCTATTAGGACTCCTTAATCCGTGCCTTTTGGAGAAGAGGCAGAAAGGAAAAATAGATAATACAAATTAGCCTAAGTTTAACATACCCGATTTCACAGCAGTTTCTAAGTACTTTGCATGGTTAATCCTTATGTTAATTGTGTGTTTTTATGGGAATATATGATACAGGGTGTTGTAAGTATTGAAAGCAGTATATATTGAGATGGAACCTTAAACCAACTTTCTAAAAATTGAAGAATAAAGTCAGCTTTATGGCCTATTTTGATTCATTTACTTATACTCCAACAAGGATTGTTCTAGGGATACAATGATAGTCCTTGTCCTTGATTTAATGTGACAATTTTTAACAAAGTTAAATCAAACAAAATTGAGTAAGATTAAACTGTGGAGGGCTTTGAGTATTAGATCAGTTCTATTAACGATGGAAAACTGTTGACTTCTTTGGAGAATCAACGTTTAAAGACCAACACTAAGACAATTACTTGGGCAACACTGAAAGATGTAGTGAAGAGGTACAATAAATTGCAAGACCAATTAGAGTATATGCCATTCCTTATGTTTTAGGTTACCTGAAAAATGTAGACTTTCCATCTGTTAGGTCTCATTGTCCTTCTAGTTTTATCTTTTTTTTTTTTTTTTTTTCTGGTCACAAAGTTTTTCACCTGAAAGACTAGAAAGATGGTAGCATTATTAACATTGATTTTTAAGTTTTGAGTAAGGGTAGATCTGGAGTCAAATCTCGTAAAAATTGAGGCATCAATGCTTTATAATTTTATACTTCCAGCAGTATTTGTTCTATCCAGATGCATTTTCTAATGTCATTTATTTTATTGTCATATCCCCTTTCTTGCATGATGTAAGTTCAGGTGTGGGATTTCCAATTCCTCTATAATGCAAGTAATCACCATAGAAAGGTTGTAGATATATTATTCCCATTTGTTACTCTCTCATTCTTATGTATAAATGCTCTCAAGAGGATTGGCTTATTTTTTTGTTCATCTATCTTCAGTAATTATATCTTCTCCTTCCAAAGCTTTTTACTGTTTTGTGAAACTTACAACTTTTTTTATTTTTAAATCAATCTGATTTTGTGAGTGAGCTTATAATGTAATAGATTTTTTTCAAAAGAAAAAATTCTCTAATGTGTCAGCCAAGAGCTTTTATTTTGATTGTTTAGATTTTAGGATTTGTTGTTATTGCACAATGCCTTTCCATTTTTGCTATTTATTGTAACAACAAGGATTTTTAAACATTTTTATGGCTAATTAATGGCCTAGCTGCCTATCTGCAGTTATTTCTGAAATTACAACATGTCAGTAAGTAGCCATTTCCACCTATCGAAATAAAGTCAGTATTATTTGTTGTAATTTTTCAGTTCATCATGTATAGTACTTACTTTTCCAAAAGAAATTTTAGCTATATAGACATTGTGTTTCTTAATGATCTCCAAGAGTTTGGTCTCCTTAATTTCTTTATCCCAAAATTTATTTTCCAACAAAATTTTCACTGCTTTCTTAACTGATATTACTTTGAAGTCATTGAATATAAAGGTGTATGTTAATTTAGTTTGATGAATCTTGTCAGTTTTTTAGTACAATTTATTTACTTCATTCTTTGCAAAATCTTTTGATATATAGAGCAAAACTATCTTCATGGTGATGTCTTGCTTATGATGATCATGAATTTCACAAGACACAAGATAGCCGATTGTCCTACAAAATTAATTTTTGATCTTCTATGTAAAATGATAATTATGCTGCCAATTGTCCCAGGAAAAGTTGTGACTTATTCTATTTGGGTGTAACTTCTCTACTGGTTTCATTTGTAGCTATTAAAAATTGTGTCAAGTTGTTGGTGCTTGAGCAGAGTTCACATTTTGATTTTGTAAATCCCGTTGTGAAGCTTTGTAGGATTCTCTGCCTCCTTTTCAGCATCTCTGCATCACTACAAAAGAATGTTAAGGCTTTGAATAATGTATTTTTTCTATTTTATAAATAGTAGCTAAAGAATTCATTTGGGTACCAACATGTTTACTATGAACTTATATACTTAAATACATGATTCCTTAGATAGAACATATATTCATCACTATTGCAGGTTGATAGAGCCTCCAGAACTTGTGCTCCAGAAATCCAGATTCATGGTTAGATCTAAGGAGATATGGGACCACAGCTTTCTAGAGGCACTAAATGTTTGGTGCCTAAAATTACAAATCTAACAAAACAATTCCCCCCAAAATATTCTTGTATTTTTAATGTTTTTAATCAGTAAGATGAAAATACAATTAATTTTTAGTATCCTTGTCCTTTCATATAGTTTCAGCGGACCTTATTGAGATTGCTTTCAAGAAATAGTAATTTGTAATCCCTTTTTGTTGTTTAAACATCAATTTTTCAGTATTTTTTATCACAGTATATAGCTTAGCCATCAAAGAAGCTCTCCTTTTCAAGAATTCCATGAGGAATTCATGTTAGTTTGTATTTAAAAATAAAACTACTGGTGAAATACTATAAATTGAGAGCCTTCAAGGTAATTATTCTCTACCCATCAAATAGTAGAAATCCGGAGTCCTATGAGTTTTCTCTTCACAATTATGTCATGAAGGCATTCTCACAAAAAGCATTCTAAGTACTTCGCATCTACTTGGGTTAATGTCATCTACTTGATCACTTGCCTACTCCATAAGTATCCAGGCAAATAAGACTGGTCTTTTTTATATGGTCTCTACCTACAAGACGTGAATTATATGGAATCACTTTCTTCTCAAACAAGATTGGAAAATAAATTCTGACACAAAGTCCTTTAATGGAAATGATGGGTGATTACCAAAGAATAGTAAAGCATGAACATGTAAAATTTATAAAGTATTAGCTACATTATTTTCTTTGAAAAAACATTTTGAATGTGTATTAATCCCTGGAATTCTCAATCATCAATAAAGGAAAAGACTAAAACAAAAGGTTCTTAATCTGAGATTTATCAGACATTTTTGGACATCAGTATACTTGGAACTTTATCCACAAAATTCAAATGTCTCCTTTTTTCGTGTCTTGGAAGTTTTATTCTTATTTTACAAGCTATGAAGCTCTATGATGGGGTAGATAGCATGGTACATGTTATACATGTTAAGTAGAGTTCATATGAATCCAAAAGCCACCTTTAGTGTTAATTCCCATTTGATACTGGATTTTCTTGTTTTTTATTATAGTTGACTTCTGTCATTCTTTGCTTTTATTTTATGCATTTAAAAGTGTTTTTCTTAGAGTTCATTAACTTCATTGAGCTGCCAAAGAAATCCATTATGAAAAATTAGGAATCCCTGCCCTGGAGAATTAAATTAGTGATAGACTTTACAGAATTGCAGTAGTTATTTTTAAGACAATTTTCCAAATTAATTTATAGTGCCCATGCCTCTTTTTTGTAAATAAATACTTTGCTAATGAAATGTTTAACCCAAGGGAGTGGGGGGAATTTGTGTGGTTTTAATCTTTTTTTTTTTTTTGGCTTTTATCTAACATTACTGCTTGTGTAAAGGTGGTTAGACTTTAACTGTAAAGGATTTCATCTTGGTTGTATCACATTCAGAATGCTTCACATTGGGCTTCAATCTCAGCTTTGTAGCAAGGCCAGTTTGAGGTCATGCATGTAAAATGTTTTGTAAAAATATAAAAACACTATGTCAGACATCCACCCGCAAATTCCAGTAGTATATGTTCTTAGAGGGCTGTGCCATATATAAATATAGGAGGTAAGAATCCCAACAATGCATATCAATAAGAGGTTTTCCTCTCCCTTTTTTAAAACCAGCTTTCTAGTTCCATCTGAAATGACTGCTACTCTGTTACCAATAAGATGTGCCTACCTTGTGGAATCTAAACAGGCGATTTCTGTGTTCATATGAGACAGGTTTGAGCATTCAAATGTATCTTCCTTTGGTAATTAGGAGGAATGAATCCTTATAAAAGCATGGAATTAATTTATAAAGTGTGGAGTCTGCATAAAAACTGCTTTTTCTACTCCAGCCTAGTCCCTGTCCAGACCCTATTTGAGAGATGGTATTTCACTGTGAATTCCTTAAAAGATGTTTTCCATCGGCTTGGACTAGCTTCATCTGACATTATAGTTGGATTTCTGATAGTTCTTTGGCTCTGAAAGAAGATACCATTAGCTATAAGCCTTGAAAGAGCACCATCCGAGAGATTTAGAGCTATCTTTACTCTTGGTTCAGTGGCTTGCTGTTTTACTTGTTATTGTTTCTAGCATCTAGGATGAAATGCCATAGTCACTCAGACAAAGCCTGCTTCCTTAGCTGGATTCAGATATTCTCTATACCCTCTTTCCATGTTTTCTGACATTGTCCTTTGGCAATTGCTTTCCTTTTTACTTTTATCACCATGCATTCCCAACTATAAGAGCATATTTTTTTTTTCAGAGTATATTCAGAAAAAGATAATGAGTAGCAAGTACAGAGAAATTCCAAGAATAAGTAAATGAAAACTACCGTTAACCCAAAGTTGCTAGTCTTTGATTTAAGGTTCCCCAGGCTTTGATTAATAATAATGTAGCCCTGGAGGCCATCCATTAGCATGCCTCAGTTTCATTATGCTCTGAAAGAGAACATTAAATACATATCCTCATGAACATCTTGTAGACACAGTGTTCTGGACATCTTTGCTTTCCAGCCCCAGACTTGGAGAATCAGGAAGTCCTGTTTGCTGGTAAGCTTTTGGCATTGTTATCCTAACAAATTACTCATTTTCCTTCTCCCCAAAAAAACTTTAATTCACCTAGAGGAAATGTATTCAACAAATTTATTCCCAAAATTTGAACTCTCTCCCCCTTTCCCTTCTATTATATCCCATCTTGGAAGTTCTTTTAAAACTATAACTATATATTGGGAGACAGCATGGTACATGTTTACTGAAGTCAAGGCCATGAATTAAAAAACCACCTTTGGTGCTGCTGTGTCTCTGATCTTGGGCCAAGTTATAAACTCTCTAGACTTAAACTTCCTCATCTGAAAAACGAGAGAGCTAATTATCTTGTAGCCCTAGATCTGTGGTCCTATATAAATCCAGTTGATCTCACCATTTGTTATGGCTGCTTTTCCTATTAAATCTTCACCTCCTTTTCTAACTAGCCAGTACAAGTAAGCCTTGTGATTACCATGATTATTTCATGACTGGATTTTAAATAGAATCTGCAATCAGATTCCAAAACACTTTTTAATTTTTTTTCCTATTTCAAAGCTTAAAACATGAGATTATAATAAGGGTTAAACCTAACATTTCTTTTTTAAAAAAAAATTCTGCCCTGGGATCCCATACTTAGAAATTGTTCTTAGTTTATATCTGGGCTTTGGTACCTAATTTTGGGGTATTTTTAAAAATTATGATTAGCAAACACAGTATACTAGTCCCTTGCTTCATTTACATTCTCTAAAATTAAGCAACATATGAGACTGGCATGTATATATAGTTTGAAAGAAGTCTCTTGTATGTTCCCCCCAGAGTTTGGATTTGTGTAAAGAAATAGGTACCTCTTCATGATGCAATCTAGTGCTACTGCCAAAATGGTAAATATGCCCCAAGGCCCTAGAATTTACTGCAAGCAGAGTCAAGCCCCTACCTCACAGACAGAAACAGTACAAGAAGGGTGAGACTTTCCTGTACGCTTAAGGAAAATGACACCAGCATCAGAAGCTGAGTACCTACAATAATCAAAAGTCTATTTGAGGCAAAAAGGAATGGAAGGAAGATCAAGACCACAAAAAATTATATAGAGGCTTGAATGCATTGAGCACAGGAGTAGTTAAAAGAATGCTAGCCCTTAAGAAATATAAGCATCACAAAAGAGCCAAGGGATCCAATTCTAAGCTTTATCCTTTAAAAAACGCATTAATAAAAATTTAAATGTTGAAGCTGTAATATTTATGTTCCTTGGTTTTGTATTTGTTGTTTTGGGAGGGAAAACAGCTCGAGTAAGCAATACTATGTGAAATTTTTCCCATGAAAGAAAAACTAAGTCATGTTTGAAGCTGTAACTGATTAGGTATTGAATCAAATTAAAATGTGAGTCATACAACTGTATTCTAGTGAATCTTAGCTCAGATCCATCATTCAGAAAGTCCAAATGGGGACTGAGAAGCTTTTGCTAGTTTCTGATTATGAGTTGAGACAAACCCAGGGTTTATTACAACATAATAAAAGATAGGAACAGTTTCTAGTCCAGTCTTAATCGTACTGATACTTTTCATCATAGACCTCATCACCTTTCCTAAGTTGTTCTCCTTCAAAGTACTATTTTAATGAAGTGGCTACTTCCCATAAGTAATTGGGTCAAATAATCCTCTGTGGAGGACTACTTAATGGTGACTGAAATGCCTGATAGAGGGTCAATAAAGGGAATGACTTATTGAGAATACTACTAATCATGTTCATTATTTAATGAGGGGTGGTAAGAATAAAAGCTAAATTTTTTTTTTTAGAAGATATGTGGAGACTGATGATCCTTTAACATGTATATATATACACACACACACATATATATATAAAACAATAGCATTTTTTCCCATTATCTAACAAAATGTTTCTCACAAGGATGATGTTTAATGTTTGAGGTTTTTTTGTTTTGTTTTGTTTTAAAGGAAATAGTATTAAGGGAGATAGACTATGTAGTTTAACTCCCTTATCGTATAGATATGAACACAGGCCAAAAAAAAAGATTAAGATCATATTAATCCATTTTAGTCAAATTCCCAATCTCTATTCCACACAAGTAGTAATGTCAAAATTTGGGATTTATAAGTAGGGTCCTTTGACTAAATCCATTTTTTTTAATATGCTGTTGCCTCTAATTTCCATTAAGTTCCTATTTTTGCTCAGGTTAGAGATTTAATTTGGGGAGGACATATTTGGAAGAATTAAGGAAAATTTTTTTAGCATAGCAGTCACCATATATATCTGACTATTGGGCCAGATTTTGCTTTCTCTTAAAAGAAGCAGAATCAAGGAAGATATAAAAGAATTAAGGAAAAGAACCTAAAGAAGTAGACACTAAAAAGATAATTGGCAAGACAATGCAAGATGTGTTAGAAAAGTTTCATGGAAAATTAAGAGGATTTAAAGTAAGTTAGTGGAGATAGGAGGGGTGGGGCAGATTAGTGAAAGATTGAAGCAAGGATGAAGTAGACTTGAAGAGGGTGATAGATATATTGAGGTTTAGGAAAAGAATGAGTTGGGTTGTGAATTTATGAATGATAATTTTCTGCAAAATTTTTTAAATGCTTAGGTGGTTGTATAAATGCCCATATGCAGGGGGGTTTTTAAGGCTAAAATTTTCAACTATTATGGAGAACAGGAAAAATATGCAGGAATTTATGTAATAGCCAATTGTGTCTCAAGCATAGGTTTATCTCCTTTCTGAAGAAAAAAGTAAAGGGACCCAAAGAATCATTTTCAAGAGTGTACTTTAGCTTGTAAGGAGATTAAAGTTCCTAAAGAATACAGAAGTGAGGCATCAATGATGATATAAAAGGATCCGAGGAAGGAAGGAGTCATTAAATATTGTGAGGAGTGGTAATTGAGACACCTAGAAATTTTGTTGTCATTTGTCCATTATTGAAAAGGACTGATGATGTCACAGTGATGATTTGAGTATGAATTTTGAAAAAACCAGTATGGATTTTCTTGCTATCTACTCTGAACATCCCATAAACCCCCAGAAATTGGTAGATGAAAGAATAGTAAAATTAGTGGTGCCAAATATTTATATACAAATATATTCAAAGTTGACTAAATAAGGAAGACCAATTTGACCTCATATATACCTGAAACTTGGTGAGACAATCTATGACTGGATGAGTATAAGTTATTCAAAAGAAACTGAATAAGTAAAAGGAGACTATTAATGTATATTAAGATATGCCATACCCTATAATCCAGCAGTGTTTCCTACTGAGTTTATATCCCAAAGAGATCTTAAAAGAGGGAAAGGGACCCACATGTGCAAAAATGTGTGTGGCAACCCTTTTCATAGTGGCAAGAAACTGGAAACTGGATGCACATCAATTGGAGAATGGCTGAATAAGTTAAAATGTTAGAGAATATTATTGTTCTATAAGAAATGGATGATTTCAGAGAGGCCTGGATAGCTTTACATGAGCTAATGTTGAGTAAAATGAGCAGAACCAGGAGATCATTGTACACGGCAATAACAAGACTATATGATCATCACTTCTGATGGACGTGACTTCTTAACAGTGAGATGATTCAGGCCAGTTCCAATGATCTTGTGATGATGAGAGAACCATCTTTACCCAGAGAGAGGACTGTGGGAACTGAGTATGGATCACAACATAACATGTTCATTCTTTTTGTTGTTGTTTGCTTGAATTTTATTTTCATTCTCATTTTTCCTTTTTGATCAGATTTTTCTTGTGCAGCAAGATAATTGCATAAATATGTATACCTATATTTGATTTACATATATTTTACATATTTAATATATTGGATAACTTGCCATCTAGGGGAAAGGGAGAAAAATTAGAACACATGGCTTTGCAGGGATCAGTGTTGGAAAAATCATCTTTTCATATGTTTTGAAAATAAAAAATATTTTAAAAAATGTTTAATTAAAAAATTTTTATTTAATTTATTTTCATTTAAATTATTTTATTTATTTAACTTAATTAAATTAATTAACAAGTTAAATTTATTAAATTTAAAAAACCAAAGAAGATATGCCAGTGTAGGAAAAACCAGGAACCAGAGGGAGAGAGCATGACAGAGAAAGAGGGCGAAAGTTGAAGGAAAGGAAAAAGTGATTTAGTCAATTGGAGTATATAAAATATGTAGATAGAGAAAATGTATGAGGAAGCCACCCTAGATTTGGGGAAAATAAATTTGAAAGGATTCATGGGGAAGATTGGCAGGATTTCATAGAGAAGTACTTCATGAAAAGTCAGCCCAGAAGGGGTAGACCGAAGGAAGGGCCCTATCTCTTTGATTCTCTTTTTTTTCTCCTAATATAGCTTTAAAAAAAAAATAATAATAAGTTTTTTTTCCTTAATTTCACTCACCGGCTTATATTATTACCTGGACTCGTTTTCATCTGCTATACATTTCTTTTTGAAATCTAAATTGTTGAATTTCTTGTATAGCCATATTTCTTCAAATAAATTGTGTTTTCCTTAATGGAATTATTTCCCTTTGTGTTTTCAGAATTTCATTTTTTACCATCTCCCATACCTGGATTTCCTTTTTTTCTGTTATAAATTCTATGATAAAATAGTTATTTCCCTCCAAGGGCATATAGTCATTTCCACACCAGAAATCACTTCCTCATCCAGAACAGAATTTTCCCATGTTCATTGTTGACAACTGACCACAATGAGAAAGCAGAGCTGCTCAATTCTTTGTTGGATTGTTTTTCTGGAAAGAGGAATAAACTTTACTTAAAACTACAAAACAAAAATGACAAGTTGGAAACTAGAATAAGAATAAAAATCTGTCATAGATGAATTCAAGTCACCTCACCCAAAAAGCTTCTCCCTCAGATCCAAAAAGAAACAAATTCCTAGAAAAAGCTATCTATACCCATCACCACTTCTTCTCTTCTCCTCAACTCATTGCAGTATGACTTCTAACCTCATTATTCAACTGTAACTCCTCCAAAATTATCAGAGATCTCTAATGAATGATCTTTCTCAAAACTTCATCCTTATTGGCTTCTTTTCCCCATTTCTAGGTTTTTATGGCATTATCCCTTTTTTGAATTTTTGCTGCTCAGTTTCCTTATTTGTTTTATCTGGTGCATTTATCATATACCTTGTTTGGCGCATCATAACTCTTAACTATGGACATATCTCCTGCAAGTCTGTCCTAGTCTTTTCTGTGAATGAAAATGCCTTTATTAAGCATGTATTACAAGCCAGACAATGTGCTAAGTACTGAGGTTCAAATACAAAAAGGAAGGTCCGTTCTAACAGAACACATATAGAGCAGTGGTGGCCAGATATGGGTTATCACAGGGATGGTGAGTGGGGTCACAGAGCAATTGATTTATATGCACTTAAAAAAATTATCAAGATTATTCTTTTCTTCCTTCCACCTCCTTACATTCAGTAAAAAATAGAAATATAGAGACCCTGTATCACTTAAGCACAGTAAAGCAAAACAAATTCCTTCATTAATCTTTTAAAAAAAAAAGGTATTTTCTTCTGAATATTAGTCTGTCATTTTTCTGTCTTGCTATACGTATTTTTTTTAATCAGTCCATAGGAATCATGGTTGATTTTTTTTAATTTACTGCAGTTCTTAAATCTTTCTGAATTTTTTTTGTTTTTACAATATTAATGTGAAAGTATAAATTACTGTGGTTCTGCTCATTTTCATTTGTATCAATTCATGCATGCAGTCTTTCCATGACTATTTGAAACCATCTTTTCCCTCATTTCTTACAACACAATAATATTCCATTTCATTCTTATACCAAAATTTGTTCAGCCATTTCCCAAATAATAGACTGCCAGCCCATCTCATCCCCCCCCCCCACTTAATTTCTGAGTTTTACCAATACCAAAAAAGCTGCTTTAAATAAGGTTTTGTAAATATCAGATCTTTTCCTCTTTCTTTGATCTCTTCAAAGCATAAGCCTAGTATCTTTGCTAAAAAAGAACCAAATAGGATCATGAAAAGCTGGACACAACTGAACAAAAACACCCTTTTCTCTTTTATCTCTTTAGAATATAGGGCTAACAATGATGACATATCTTCCAAGGGAGTGTTTATATTATAGCCAGTAAAACAAAGGGGCACAGTTCCAGGCTTGAAGGTGGCCAGTCAATGTAGTGGGTATAGGAATATTTAGATATGTTGAACCCTTACTAATCTGAGCACTGGACTTTAAGGAAGAAGCTTGGAGTGCCAGGTGAGAGGTGAGAGGGGGAGGGTAGCCATGTGGCAAGAAGGTAGCTATGGTATCTACACCTTCTCTTTAACTTAATGACTTCATCAGTTTCCATGAGTTTGTCATTTTTACATCTTGGTTTCCTGATCCCTAGTCCCATACATCAACCTCAACCCTGGTTGTTTTGTATGTGTCTGAAATTTACCCTTAACCAATGCATATAGAATGACTGTGTAATGTTGTAAAATCCTGACTCCATGAGGATGATTGTATTCTAGGACTTTGAAATCCCTTTTATTGGATCATACTTCTATACCAGACTAGAGAAGGAGAAGAGTCTTCAAGGATTCAAATCCACATTCTACTTTAGTTCTGCAAACATTAACTTTTGCCTATGTGGGAGGCATTGTCCTAGGCACAGGAAATGCAAAAATTATCCTTCCCCTCCCCCCTCCAAAAATAGATATAAAATCCCACCCTGGGGAGGGGAGAATCAGAGAAGAATAGATGTGACATACACAAATAATTTTGAAAAAAGGAATAGAGTGATGAGAGCAAAGGGTAAAGACAAAAAAAAAAAAAAAAAAGTTAGGGAAGTTCCACTAAAGGTTTACAGATAAAGTGGTAGTTGAGTTGAAACTAGATTCTAAAGGGAAAGATGAGATCTCCTGGCCCTTGCATAGACAAGGGAGAAAGGTGGTAGACAGAGTAAAATGCAAATTGTTGGAACATAATTGTATTAAAACTGACATCTTGAAAGTACTTGGTTTTCACACTTCTTGATTCTCAGATTTATTCCTTGCTAACTTTGTGCTCCTTAATAACTTTTGAAAACTATCCCACTGCTAATTCCCCATCCCCACTCCTCAAAGGCACTAAAGATCTATTGAGAATTTGGAAGAAGCCAAGGATCTTATCATCTATACTACTATCAAATTCTTCTGAAAGTATATAACTGTTCTTCCATGTCCTGCAAAGGAGATGGTGAGTGAACATGGTAGGTTAAAATGGAGCCTCCACTCAAGTTCTATTCCTGGAATGGAGCTGATACTGAGTTCTCAAAATCTGTATCAGTGGAGGGCAAGCTCTGTTATATCCCACCATGGTAGAAAAGTTACTAGGGTTTTTTTTTGTTTTTGTTTTTTGTTTTTTGTTTTTTTGAGTAATAGATCATGTTTGCTAAAAGCAAAAAAAAAAGCACATCACCCAGGTCAGTCTCCACATGGTGAATATATTTAGCTCGTTGAGACTATCATAAGGGATCTGCTGTATTTTATATCAATGAAGGGAATACCCACAAAGAGGAAATCAGTTTCTAATAGACTCATGGGGATAGAGCACTGAGTCCAGAGTCAGGAAGAGCTGAGTTCAAATTTATCCCCTGATACTTCTTAGCTGTGTGACTTTAAGCAAGTTGCTTGACCTTAATCTACTTCATTTTCCTCAACTATAAAATGGGGATAATAGTATCTGGCTTCTCCTTGTTTGTCGTGAAGCCCAAATGAGATAATATTTGTTACATGCATAGCACTAGATCTAGCTCACAGTAGATATATAATGCTTGTTTCCTTTCTCTGAAATATAGGAGGTAGCATGGAACAGGAGAGAAAAGTAGCACTGTTTTAATTAGAGTTAAAGGACATAACTTCCAAGTTTGTCTAGGATACTTGCCTCTGTGACTTTGGGCAAATCACTTAAAACTCATTATACTTTTCTGTAAAATGAGGAGGTTGGCAGCAGGGCATTAAATGCCAAGATAAAGCTGAAACAATACAAAAAGAAAGAATACCTTCACCTTATGGAAGAAAAGTGGAGTTAGGAAAATAACATATCAAGGTTGTGAGTAGGGGAGACTAAATGATGATGTGCTCCTGAAATATTTTTGAGATACATATATACACACACATATACAGAAAGATACACATATGTAAATAAATAATGTACACATATATGCACATACATATGTATGCACACATTTGTGTATTGGGTATATATTCATATGTGTGTATGCCTTAAATCCAAATCACTCTGTCATTGATTGGCCAGCAATAGGTCACAGGCCTTAGCCTTCACTTGGTCATTGTTTGGGTTAGAGCTGATTAGCTCAGAGTGAATGTAGCAAATGTTTCTATTTTGGCCAGAATCCTAGTTAGTCTTCCTCTCCCAGATTGAAATATTAGATGAATTACAATAGTGTTTTGTTCTTGTTTTTTCCCAAATCTCTATCCTTTTATGTGCCCTTATATGATACACAACTGCTATCAATTCCTTTATGGCTAAAGATTTTTGCCTCTTATATTTAATCAGTTGTTTCAAGTTTGCCTGGAGTATAATTAAAGAAATATATTTTCTTCTTGATCTGTATATAAATATGTAAATGTGTATATGTGTGTATATCTAAATGTATGTATTCATGCTTACACTCATATCACTCTCTTACCTCAAGCATAGTACCAGATTTGATTTGAAACCTGAGTGACTCCATATTAGCCATTATGTTTCTAGATCCACCTCTCTTCTCTTTCCCAAGTCTGTGTGGAGGACACCCTGAGAAGCATCTGGCATCCTGAATACAAGATTTGGAGGCAAAAAGATTTAAGTTCAAAGTCTACTTTAGATGGTTACTAGCTGTATGATCCGTGGCAAATCCCTTAAGTTTTCTGATCCTAAGTACGTTTCTTCATATATAAAATGGAAATAGTGCCTACAATCGAAAATCTTTATAATGATCACATTTTTCAAAAAAAGGTCTATAAAGTACTTGGTTCACACTTACATGGTATTTTATAGTTTGCAGTCATTATTATTATTATTCTCATTGTCTCAATACCATACAACAATGATTATATAAGGACTGACTAAGAAGGAAAGCTTGACCTCTGTGCCCCTAAAACAATGGAGTTCCAAAAACAGTCTAGAAGTTTTAGTGAAGCACCTGGATTCATCTTCAGTGGGTTCCACAGATAAGCCACTGTAAAATGTGGATAATAATAGCACCTATTCTTTGGAGTTGTTATGAAGATAAAATGAGATAATATATTATCCCAGTTTTAAGGTATTTTGTAGTTCTTTATCTATTGAATGAGTTATACATAGTGCTCAGCCTCCAGTAGTGTGTTTACTTCTCATAATCAGCCCAAAGACATAATTTAGAGCAATGGTATTTAATAAAGTAGTACAGTAGGAAAAAATAGTAATAAAAAATCCTGTTCCCCCCAATTAAAATGGGAGTATATCTACTATTAATGAAAAGAGTGAACACATAGGAACCCATATAAAGGCACCTATATGGAAAGACAGCTCACATCTCCAATGCTGCAGGGCCACTCAAGACTTTAGAAGGTATCACTGAATTGTTGGGTCTGCTCCCTGCTGGCAAGTAACTTTTCAGGTTAAACAGATAATAAATGTTAGAGACAGACAAATTTGAACTCAAATCTTTCTGAGTTTGAGTCAAGCACTTTTACCTATTGTACCACCTAGCCATCTTGCCATCTTCAAAAATTATAGCAAAAAAAAGTGTTTGTGACAGCCCTTTTTGTAGTGCAAAGAACTGGAAACTGAATGAATGCCCATCAGTTGGAGAATGGCTGAATAAGTTATGGCATATGAATGTTATGGAATATTATTGTTCTATGAGAAACGACCAACAGGAGGATTTCAGAGAGGCCTGGAGAGACTTACATGAACTGATGCTAAGTGAAATGTGTAGAACCAGAAGATCATTGTACATGGCAACAAGATTATACAAAGATCAATTCTGATGGAAGTGATTCTTTTCAACAATAACTGAGGCCAGTTCCAATGATCTTGTGATAAAGAGAACCATCTACAGCCAGAGAGAGAACTGTGGAACTGAGTGTGGATCACAGCATAGCATTTTCTTTTCTTTTTTTTTTTTAATAAAGCTTTTTATTTACAAAACATATGAGTGATTTTTCTACATTGACCTTTGCAAAAACTTTTTTTTTCCCAAGCTTTTCCCCTCCTTCCTCCCACCCCCCACCCCTAGATGACAGGTAATCTAATACATGCTAAATAGGATAAATTATATGACAAATACAATATATGTATACATATCTATATAGTTATCTTACTGCATAAGAAACATCAGATCTAGAAAGAGAAGAAGAAAAAACAACCTAAGAAGGAAAACAAAATGCATGGAAATATTCACAGAAAGTGTTAAAATGCTGTGTTGTGGTCCGTACTCAGTTCCCACAGGTCTCTCTCTGGATGTATATGACTATCTTCATCGCTGAACAATAGGAACTGGTTTGAATCACATCATTGTTGAAGAGAACCACGTCCATCAGAATTGATCATCGTATAGTCTTGTTGCTGTGTATAATGTTCTCCTGGTTCTGCTGATTTCACTCAGCATCAGTTCATGCAAGTCCCTCCAGGCCTCTCTGAAATCGTCCTGCTGGGGTCGTTTCTTACAGAACAATAATATTCCATAACATTCATATACCATAATTTATTCAGCCATTCTCCAATTGATGGGCATCCTTTCAATTTCCAGTTTCTTGCCACTACAAAAAGGGCTGCCACAAACATTCTTGCACAGGTGGGTCCCTTTCCCTCCTCTAAGATCTCTTTGGGATATAGGCCCAGTAGAAACACTGCTGGGTCAAATGGTATGCATAGTTTGATAACTTTATGAGCATAGTTCCAAATTGCTCTCCAACAGCATAGCATTTTCATTCTTTTTGTTCTTTCTTTGCATTGTTTTCTTTCTCATTTTTTTCCTTTTTGATCTGATTTTTCTTGTGTAGCATGATAATTGTATAAATATGTGTGTATATATATACATATGTATTAGAGTTAGCATTTTATAAAAATATGTTTAACATATATTGTATTACTTGCCATCTAGGGGAAGGGGTAGGAAGAAGGGAGGAAAAAATTTGGAACATAAGGTTTTGCAAGGGTCAGTGTTGAAAAATTATCCATGCATGTTTTAAAAATAATAAGTTGTAATAAAAAAAGGGAAAAAATTTGATCTACAACTGAAATTTCAGTTTCTGTCCATCTACCTGTCACACTATTACTCACACTGAATCTCTATTGGAACCTTTAGTCCCTTGAACCCCCTCTATTCTTTGAATCTATCTTCCTCATTCTGGCATTTCTTGTTTCTATATGTCCCTTCTGTTGTTTGTCTTTCATTTCAATAGGATGAGTGACATCACATGGTGATGTCTTGACTTGATTGTTGAATTTAAGTAAGGTAAAATTGCCTAGTCTTACTCTCTCTTCCTGAGTTATTGAAGTTTAATGACAACAAAAAGTGAATTGACAATGGCCTAGGAAGCAGCGGATGACCTAGATATCTTCGATGGCAGACCAAGTTCTAAGCATTCCAGTGTCTGCTTCAGCAGCCTCCCTGACTGTTGGAACAAATTGTTCTCATCCACCCATTCCACTGAAGAAGTCTTTATACGCTTGGGGTAGACATCCATCTGACCCACTGACATGTTTAGGTCCTATCAATTACCCCCAATTGTCAATTACAACTCAGCCCCTGTGCCAAGATGGTTTTACTAGGGGGTGGCCACAGGTAAGTCTGGTGATCTTCCTTACTTCAGCCCCACTCTGCCATCTCCAAGAAGCACAGGGACCAAAAATCAGCCCTTCTGCCTAAGATTCCAAAAGGTGATGCTCCTTTGGTTGTTACAGAGTGAAAGAGGAGGAAATTGATGGTGTTCCAAATCCAACATTGCAACAGAAATACAAGGATTCAGAGGGAAGTCCTCTTCTTCTTTGCCGGGTCAAGATTTGCAAATTAAAACTGCCTCACAAAGTGATTCAAGTAATTGGTCAGGAGCAGTCTCCTAAACCAGAAGATCAAATCCAGGAGAACCCTGGAATGGGACTGTAGGCAAGGTCCTTGAAATACGCCTTTAAATTTCACCTTCAATGTAGCAGTTTCAAGAAAGAGATAGTCGGGGCAGCTAGGGGGCACAGTGGATAGAGCAGCAGCCCTGAAATCAGGAGGACCTGAGTTCAAATCTGGTCTCAGACACTTAACAATTTCTAGCTATGTGACCATGGGCAAGTCACTGAACTTCAATTGCCTAAGCAAAAAGCAAAAAAAATAAAAATAAAAAGAAAGAAAGAGAACGTCTTCCCTTACCTGACTCTGACTTGTAGTGCATCCAGAAGACATTATTCCTGGTTGTATAAATTCACATTGCCCCTTTCTTCCAAAGTACTCCAAAAGTATTTAAATACTTTAAATCCTCTGATGATGAAGAAGGTGAGACAGAGGGGCTAGTCCCACTGTATGTGCACTGAGTACTGTGGCTTGTAAATACACTACCTGCTCTGTCTTAGAGGAGGATGAGAAAATTGCCACCAAAGTCTCTTCCCTTTTCTTGTGCCTCACCCCATTTGAATATAGCAAGTATCCCCAATCATGTACCTGCAGGGGACTGAAGGCTTTATTCCCCATGCCTGATTCACATATGGTATAGCCATATCAAAAATATTAAAATTCAATGGAGTACAGCAGCATTTGGGCAGCAGATAGGGCTATTTTTATTACCCACAGCATAGGGCAGTCTGACCAAGGGATTGAATTCTAGGAAATTCTGGTACTCCAATAATATGGTCTTACCAATGATAGTCTACTGACTGGATGATTGAGTTATCATCCTTCTACAGAACCTTCCTATGGAGACCACTCAATAATCAGATGCTTCATGTTATCCATGTCTCTACCTATAAGAGATGGCCTTTCCATAAAAAATATTATGCTGGAATGAGCAAACTGAGCAGGCCTGTGCAATCCAAATGGAATCCATTATTCAATGGATCCATGCTCACATGGGCTACAGTAGTGAGAAAACTGCAGCAGTGAGCCCATGAGAAAGATCTCTACATCACCCAGGGGAATTGGATCCAAGCCTGCAAAGACTGAAACATGTCAGCTTTGACATCACATTTAGAAAATCCATTTTAGGACCATGCTACAAGAAAGAAACCTCAGGTATATTGTGATAGCTGTGGATACCTGTGCCACTTAAAGTGTTGCATGCTAATGGCCCAATGTGAGGCAAAATTCATCATTAAAGTCCTAGAAAGAGATGCCTACCTCTGCCTAGGAGACCTTGATTATATCTTCAGTAATAATGGCATAGATTGTACACAAGCATTGCCTCAAAAATGGATAAAACTTCAAAATATCATGACCATTCTCTGCTTTATATCATCCACAAGCAGTAGAGAAATGATGAAGCAAGCAAGCTCTAAAGACCCAAAGCAAAGTCCAGGTTGACAGACTCCCCAGAGCAGATTTTACCTCCAATGTAGCAATTTCAACAGAGATAGTTTTTCCTTACTTGACTCTGATTTGTAGTGCATCCAGAAGACATTGTTCCTTGTGGTATAAATTCACATTGCCCCTTTCTTCCAAAGTACAGGAAACTGGGAGGTAGGCCTTGTTACCCACTAATGCTGGGCTTTGCCAACACCAGACTAGATTCCCTGAACCCTCCAACTATTCTTATAGTCACTTTTACTGGTAGGTTCTACAATATTTTCTCCAGAGTTTACTTAATTATTTCCCAGGTACCCAATATGCAACCAGGGGAACTCATAGGAACTATGAACTTAATTAGAACATGGGAACATTTTCTTATTTATCAGCTTCAGGGAATGACATGAGTTTCCAAAGAGAAGATGACTCGGGTGAACAATGAAATCAAGAGGTGTTCAGATTATTGGAAAGGAAATCACCTGACCCCCAATATCAGGGACAGATAAGGAATAGAAGGAGAGCCAAGAACATGAGAACATAAGTCCTTTCTCTGCTTCTGTTTCCTAACAGAGCATACAAAATCTGACTCCTGTTGGGGGAACCTACTGAGATGTATCATCTGTCTCCTGCTCTTCTGCTAGTTCACTCTTGGTGACTTCACCTTTCCATTACCATGAGAAAAGACTCAGGTTTATGATACATTGAAGGACAGTTCTGACCTTTATTCTCTAAGAGCCTCTATCACAAAATCAGAATATTCTATTGAGAGTAACTATTGGGTTACTTCAGTAGGATTTTGGATGCAATTTATAACTCTACAATGCCAGGTCTCTTCTCCTGATGGTTGGTAGTCAAAACCAGCTGCCCTAAGTAGAAAGAGGAGTTTGGATGTAGTTAGATGTGGGCAGTTCTGCCATGTGTTCCCCCAGCAAAAATAACAGGGTTTGGTGGGAAAATAGGTTTAGAAACAGTGTTCAAAAACATCAGATTTTTAAAATAAATAAAAGATCTTTCAAAGTGGTAAATTAGAAAGAGATAGAATTCTATTCAGAATTGGTCGGTCTTCCACATGTTAAATGTTTAAGAAATATACAAATGCTGCTGCAATAAATGGTGGCTGTGTTCTTAGGCTTGGCTTGCTGCTGTCCCTGCACTTGGGCTGCATGAGAGAATTGGACAAGTTCCCAACTTTGAGCTTTGGGGCAAGAAGTCAGCTGAGGAAAGGGGAGGGCAGAGTGTTGAAGGTGAGAGTGCGAGTGAGGATGGTTATGAACCAGACGTACTCTACTCATAGCCCCTACTGCCCTAGAGAATATACAATAAATGGATCCCTTTACTTTGATAAAGTTTGCTTATGAAAGTAGGTGTCAGGACTGCTATTTCTTCCAAAAGAAATTGGGCAAAAGTAAACTTCAAATTCACTTTATGTTCAAAATGTTCCCTAATATATAAATTGTATTGGAACAAATTTGTGTTTTCAAAACATGCTTTATAGCAGAACTGCCTGTATTCGAATGGCAATGAATGAAATTTTGGTGAATTCTGTTGTACAAATGACATCTCTGAAAGCTTAAGCAATGGCCTAAGTTGGTATGGATCCCTCCCTCCTCCCATAATTCCTCTTCTGCTATGGGAAATATTAAGGGGAAAGTTAGCAATGCTCTCCTTGTAGCTATGAAACTAAACTCTGACTCTTCAGCCCCTAAAGTGAGTTCCTCATTTTTCACTCCTAAGCCTGCCATTTTCCTGAATGCTCTATTTTTATTTGTGGCAACACTATCCAGCTTTTCTCCTACCTTCACAAACTGAAGTTACCATTGTCTCTTCTCTTTCCCTAAATGTTCCCATGTAAGCAGTTCCTGGATGCTGCTTTCACCTCTGCTACATCTCTCACCTCTTTTTTATTCCTAGTGTACCTGCTCAAGGCTAGGCCCTCATCACCACTCACCTGGCCTATTTGCAATATCCTTCTTAGAGATTTTCTTATCTCTATTCCTCCTTCTAGGCCATCCTTGAGATGGACTAGATCTTTGATGCAAATCCCCTGCTCTAGCATCTTCCCTGACTTGAATTTACATCTTAGCCATGTGATATGAGGGCATTCAGCTAGGTGATTTCTGAGGTTCCTTCCATCTCTTGATTCCTCTCCCCCAAAGGCTAACTTTGTACACATTGGCACCATGTGTACACATACCACTCTGTATATAGTAGGCATGTAATAAATGTTAATAGAGAATATCTCATGGGTTCTGAATTAGCTTCTTTTTATACAATTATTTAGGGTATGACCCAGTTTGTCATACAATGGCTTGAAGAAGGCACACAGGGGAAATGTGTTTTCAAATTCAGATTGATTCAATTAAAGAAAATTGTTTTCACCTAGATGAGACACCAGAGGCAAATGGGGTTTCAATATTACTCTCATAACTCAATGAATTTTAACTTAGTAACTTTTTGTAAGTTTCTCAATAGTAGAGAAAAATTATAAAACATTTGAATCCACTACATCAACCCTCGGCAATGCCTGAGCCTTGAATAAGCAGATCTAAAAATTGGAAGAAGGTTTGAGTAAAGAGCAGATGCTCTCTTTCAAGGAAATTAGTTTCAGGCAATGCTAAGTGGCACAGTGGTGAGTTGGGTCTGGAGTCAAGAAGACTCATCTTCCTGAGTTCAAATCTGCCCCCAGACACTTACTAGCTGTATGAGTAAGGCACTTCATCCTATGTGCCTCAGTTTCCCCATCTGTAAAACGAGCAGCTAAAGGAAATGGCAAACCACTCCAGTATCTCTGCCAAGAAAAAACCCCAGATTAGTCCCATTGTCTTCTAGTCATTCTCCCAGTCACTAAAAGGTATTTTCTAGTCCCATTGTCTTCTAATCATGAAAAGGACTCAGCTGAGGCACTGAAACAGGAGAATTTCTCTCCCAAGTTTGGCTAAGGGAAGAACAGTCCTACCCCCATTTGAAATGTGGAAGCTAGCTAAAAAGTAGCAGGTTAGTTCTATTCTAAGCACCCTGTTACAATGGTAAGTAGCACATTCATTTTTCTGTATAAATTCCCTAATGTTTCTTAACTGTAAAAAGTCAGCCTAATTTGTCTAATCTTCTTATAACCTCCTAACCTAGTTGTTGCTTTAAGTAGAAGATGGCATGATCTCTGGAACAAATATTTATATTATATTAGTGAATCATAAGCAACATACTTATGAGTAAATGAAGGAGAAAGTTTTTATTCACAAATGTTCCTTTGAGAAATAGATGTAAACCCCTGTTTCTTTGACAGACATATAAGTAAGAAAATTTAAATGATAAAAGACTCAGACTGCTCTGTTTTCATTCAGGCGCCTTTTTTCATGTGTGGTCTGCTCATGTTCCAGGATATTTTGTGAACATTTGGACTGACTAATTATTTGATCCTTACCTACTACTGAAGTCCTTTGGAAGAGAGAACTTAGTTCTTAGTGGGAGATTTCTGCTCTAGATTTTAATGAACCTGGATTGACTTCACAAGGCTTTTTTCCATCCCCCTCCTCCTTCTTTTTCTTTTCCTTTTCATGACCTGATTCAGATTCACAGTTTAATTGTGTAGGATTTCAGTCTCTTTGAAGCCAGCATCACTTGATCCTCTTTCTGCAGAACGTGATTCTCTGTGGGCTAAATGGTAATATAGCATAGTAATAGGTCGAGTTTTCCACCCATTAGATTGAATGTTTTGTAGGTTATAATGACTCCCATCCAGCAGAGGCATTCTGATTCTATCCTTTGATTCTGAAAATGTTGCTTATCCAGGACTGTATCACTAAAATTTCTTTATAGCTAATTTAGGTTTCTTCAAAAGGCTGAATTTACTACTTGAATTTCTGTGAAATACCTGCTTTTGAAAAAATGCTCTAGACTATCTTAATAGAGTCAAAGACTTGAAAATTCTGCTTATTTAGTAATTAAAGGTCCTTAGTTCATTCGTTATTATTATTACAAGTACGAAAACTTTGGGGTTTTTTTTGTCTTTGCTTTTTAAGAAAAAGATCAGTTCATCACACTTCAGGAACTGAGGCAGCTGACTGTAAAGTGTCCTGTGCTTAGAGTCAGGAAGACCATCAGGAAGACTATGATTGCAATCTGATACTTTCTGGCTGAGCTAGTTCCCAACCTCCCCTCACTTTTCTAATTTATAAAATGAAGGTAATAACAGCACCAAACTCACAGAGTTGAATAAAATAATATATGTAAAGCATATTTATAAATCATAAAAAGTTACATAAATGTAAAATACAACAAAAAAAGTAAAAATAAGTCTAGACTGGAAATAAGAAAAGCTGAGTTCCAGTCCTATCCCTGTGACTACTTAGTGATATAAAGAAATCTCAGTTTCTTCAGCTGGAAAAATGAGGCGATAATTATTTTTGAGAAACAATCTGGCAAGAGTGATCAAAAATAAACATCTTTTGACTCAGTCCTATTATTGGGAATGTTCTTTAAACATTGTCATTAAGAAAAACGAACAGTGTTATCTGCTCTGAGATCACAGAATCACAACATTTTTTTTAGTTGGAAGGAACTCAAGTGAAAAAAAAAATTCCCAATACAATAACTGACAGTCTTTTCTTTAAAGATTTACAACAAGATAACCCTGTTTACTTTTGATTGACTTTGCTTCTTCAGTAGCTTTTTCTGACATCAAACTTGCCTCTTAGACCATTCCATTTATTGTTACTGGTTCTGTTCAATGGAGCCAGAGGAAATCTAATACATCTTGCACTTTTCAGCCCTCCACATACTTGAAGACAGCTAGCATATCCTCCTTGAGAGTTCTTTGGCTGTAGGTGACAATGGAAATAGTGCTGGGCTTGTAGTTAAGACCTGAGTTCAAATCCAGTGCCAGATACTGGCTGTGTGACTTGGACAAGTCACACAGTTTCCTCAATTATAAAATGGGGATAATATTTTTGTAAAATGGGGATATTATGCTTTTGTTAGCATCTACCTCCCAAGGCTGTGAGGATCAAATAAGAGAATATTTGTAAAGTATTTAGCACAATAGGTGCTATATAAATGATAACATCATCAGCATCATTATCATCAATTATTTTTTCCAATCTAAACATCTCTAACTCCTTCAACTGTTTGGCATATAACATGGACTTGAGTTCACCAGTCTAATCACTCTTTCCTAAACACTCTCTAATTCTATAGTCTGTTCACTACTGTTTTCTTTTAAAAAATAGTTCTTGATTACATATATTTTTACTGATGTAAATTTAAAAACATCACCATTATTTCTCATTTTGTCCCTCTCCCACCTCTTACAGAGTCATTCTATAAAACAAATGGTATTTTAAAGACAAAAAGAAAAAAAAAACAGTATAATTGATCAACTGGAAAAGAAATTGGAAAATATGGACAGTATACAGCATTTGTGGACCTCTCAGCTCTGCAAAGGAGTGCAGTGAGAGTGTCTTCTCATAGCTCTTTTGAATCATGTTTGCTCTATATAATTTTAGTTAAGAATATGTATAAGGATGTCTTATAGCAAATAAAACTCTATCTCCCTCTATTCTTCCAAATGTTGGTTTTAGTTCTACATTCTTGATCTCTTTGAAATATGTCTGTTTTGCCTTCCACATGACCTTCTTCTCAAATATTTAAAAGTAGCTAACATACTCCTCTCTTCTCTACATCCCTACAGTATCCTGTCCTTAGGCTAAAATGTTAAGCATTACAATAAAAATTCATCATTTTTATTTTACATAATAATTAAGATTCATATCAGAATATTAACTATTGTACAAAAAAACTTAAAGATACATTTTTAAAAGACAAATAAATAAAACTATGAGGTCAGGTTGGTGCTTCTAAATTCCATTTCAAATTTTAAAATACTATGATTCTTTTAAAATTAGGCAGCAATTAGAATATTAAAGTTCAACTTACCACAGTTTTAAAAAATGTAATAGTGATTGCTTTCTAATAGGCAGGATTAGGCTTTTAATAGGACACTTGGGATTATCATAATAAAAAAGGAATCAATTGAATTTGAGTGACTTTTCATTGAGAAATCCTTTAAATACATGTTCTCACTTTTGTTTCCAGGTGGAATATAAATGAGCCCCATCATCCTTTTTATTTACTATCCAGCAAGTCAAAAAATACAGGGAAAAGTAACCATGGGCAAATCACTGAAGTTCTCTGTCCTGGCTATGTTGGAGCCACCTTTATCCCAAATAGCTGGCTGTCATAAAGGCCAATTACTAAATTTTCAGCATGAATGTCTATACCTTAGAAATCAGGAAATGCTACAAATCAAGGCTTAATTTATTGTTTTGTTGAATGTGAGAACTTGGTGAATGTGAGAACTCCCTCCACCTAAGCAAATGGAAGCCTGTCTACATTTTAAAGTAGGGACCTCTTTGTCAATTAGATGAAGCCCAAGGACCTGTTCTTAGAATAATATTTTTAAATGCAAAGAAAAAAGTACATATGGTTATGAAGAATTATGTGAAATAGTTACCAAATTCCAGGATAAGAACCTTAATCCATCTCAGACAGTTGCCAGTTGTCCTTAGAGGTTGAGAGTCTAGTCCCAGTGTCAGAGGGGATATTTGAACCCAAGCCTTCCTTATTCCAAGCCTAATGCTCCAGCCTCATGACTTTCTTCAACCACTTTCTCAATTGAGAAATTGTTTATAAAAGCCTTTACGAACCTTACATTTTATATCAAACAGATTATCAAGCAGGATGTTTCAAACTTTTTGAACTTTGTAAGCTCGTTTTTAAAGAAATTATAGAAGATAAATCCTTTCA
>JAJPUD010000071.1:505518-568393 GCA_023553655.1 Myrmecobius fasciatus
CTTTGTAAGCTCGTTTTTAAAGAAATTATAGAAGATAAATCCTTTCATTTAATAGATATTTATTAAATGTGTACTGTGTGTGACACGTATTCAACACTATGGGAATACAAAAATAAACAGGAAAATTTTTATGAGGCATACAATGTGAATGGAAATAAAGCAAAATATGTAGGTTTGAAGCCAATCATCTGCATTTGGGAGGAATCTGAAGTAATAATGATGATAACAATAGCCACAATAACTTAATTAATGTCAAGCCTGGGGAATTGAGGTTTTAGGGTTTATGTAAAATTTTTTTCCTTATTTTTAATGATGTCCTTATTCCAGGCCACAACAAAACATATATAATTCATTTATGTGTAATTTATGTATAATTCATGTGAAACATATATAATTCATTATTGACTACAACATGTTTACTGTCTTGCCTAATCCTCCATGACACTGGAAGGTAAAGATATCTGTACAGGAATAATCAAACAACTTGAATTCTATTAAGTTCTAAAATGTGCCTGACAAATGTGCTAGACAATGGGAATCACAAGTCAGAAATGAAATAATCCTGGTACACAGTAGAAACTTAATAAAATGCATTTGGTTGATTCATGTATAATAGCCTTTATCTTTCTCAGTATAACTGAACAACACATTGGAAAGAAACCATCAAGAATTATGCAAAAAAAAAGCAAATTTGTAGCTTATATATGCAGAAAATGAATTACAAGTATAAGGAGGATGATCTTACAAAGAAGATTGAGGAGATAGGAAGAGAAATAATGTCACAAAATCCCAGAGAGAAGAGTAAGATGCAGAAAGGATGAGCAACAGTGTCAGTGCTGTAGAAAAGCCAAGAAGGAAGCAAACTGAGGGAGAAAAATCAGAGTTAGCACTTAAAAGGTCACTGATAACTTTGGAGAGAGCAGTTTCAATTGTGTGATGAAAAGAGATTCCAATGGGCTGAAAATTGAGTGAAAAGAGAAGTAGAAGCAATATACATAGACATAGACAGCTTTTTAAAAAAAATCTTTTGTGAATTTAACAATCTGTGAATACAAACATTTTAATATATAAAAACAAGGACGGTTGTATAAGAAGCCATTTATTTCTGCTATGTGTACTTTGCTTTTAAAATATATGTGTGTACACATGTTTGTACGTATAAGGAATCTGGTTAAAAAAAATGAGTAGAGATTTAGGATAATAGCTTTCAAGGATAGTGTCTAATATGTTGTACTTAATAGGGAAAAATTCAGTAGATAAAGATTTGAGAGTAAGGGGAGATGATTTTGGGGATAATTATGTGGAGGATTTGGTTTTGGTGTGGGGGAAAGGAAGGGAAAGAGAAAAATATTTATATAGTCTTATTCATATGTCAGCTAGTTGGTATGGATGGAATGCTTGATTTGAAATCAAGAAGACTCATCTTCCTGAGTTCAAATCTGGCTTCAGACACTTAATTAGTAGAAAAAAAACAACAACAACAAAAAATACAGATTGTCTTACTGCAGTGAGCATATATGCTAGCTATTATTAATAAGGATGAAGAAAACAGAGAGCTCTCCTGCAGTGAGACCCCAGTTGAGATTACAACATATTTGTCATGGACTTTCTTCTACAGCGTTTAAGCAGGGGCAGAAAAGATGGTTTGTGCGACTAATTCACATTGGGCAGCATTAGGGGAAAGGAGCAAAGGATTCAATAGTAGAGTATAGAATAGAGTTGAACTGGTTTACTAAGAGGTCAGGATTGAAAAGAGAAAAAAGTATAGTTAGTATAGGAGAGAAGATCTGAGGGTTAGAGGTTTGGAGATAATGCAAAGGACCAAGACTGGATTTAGAAGGAAGAAGAAATAGGAAAATAAAAGATTTTAATTTAGAGAGGGAAGATAAAGGCAAAAGAAAAAAATCATCAATTCCAAAAAGCACTATTTGCAAAATGCCTCAGGAAATTTTGGCAAGTCTCAGTGGAACATAATCTCTGAAAAACCCTGCCTTAAAATTTTTAGGTGCTATAGTGATTACTGTATCTTTTCTTTCTAGGAATTGTGTTTCTGTGAGCTTACTGGAGAGGTAGGATTTTTTCTTTCCTTTTTTTTTTTTCCCTTTATATTTCTAGTACAGAATCTGGCACACAATTGATGTTTACTAATTGCTTTTTGATGACTTTTTTCTGTTTAAATATACTTTATAATTTTTATTGCATAAATATTACAAGGCACTTAGCGAATGAAGATCTTTTGTTCCAGAGAGGACAAGACCCCATCTTTGTCCTTTTGGAACTTCTTTTTCTTTCTCTTTTTGTAGAGAATAGTCCACATGAGAAACAGTTTCTGTGTGAATCTTTCATTTCAGCTTCCTTTGAAGTAACATGTTGTGTCTAGGGAAGTGAACTTTAAGTCAAAGATATGTGTTCAAATCCTGCCCCAAGCATTTACTAGTAGTGTGACCCTGACCAAGTCACCAGATCTCTCTATACCCCAGTGTCTTCAATATACAATGATGGGATCAGATTTTATGACGCTTAAGCTCTATATTTGTTTTTTTTTTTTTTTCCCTGATCCATTTTATGTTTCCTGTTAGCCTGAACCAAAGGAAAAGTTCAGTTTCTAAATCTAGTAACTTTCCAAGAGGATAATTATTAACCCAGTTTCTGATAAATGAAATACAGCATAGACAAAAATTAATAATACTACATGGTTTTATAAAGTGACATTGTCTTTTTTTATTATTATTAAAGCTTTTTATTTGCAAAACATATGTATGGGTAATTCTTCAATATTAACCCTTACAAAGCTTTCTATTACAAATTTCCCCCCCTATTCCCCACCCCTCCCTTAGATGGCAGGATATCCACTACATGTTAATTATGTTAAAATACTTGACAAATCGAATATATGTATACATATTTCCACACATCATTTTTGTGCAGGAGAAGTCATATCTACAAGAGAGAATAATCAAATAAAGGAAACACAATGCAAGCAAACATCAATAGAGAGCATGAAAATGATATGTTGTGGTCCACATCTCATATCCCTCTCTCTGGGTGTATATGGCTTTCTTCACTGAAAAACTGGAACTGGTTTGAAACATTTCATTGTTGAAGAGAGCCATGTCCATCAGAATTGATCGTCATATAGTATTGTTGTTGCCGTGTATAATAATCTCCTAGTTCTGCTCGTTTCTCTCAGCATCAGTTCATGCAAGTCTCTCCAGGCCTCTCTGAAATCGTCCTGCTGGTCGTTTTTTACAGAGCAATAATATTCCATAACATTCATATACCATAATTTATTCAGCCACTCTCCAATTGATGAGCATCCATTAAGTTTCCAGTTTCTAGCCACTACAAAAAGAATTGCCACAAACGTTCTTGCACATATGGGGCCCTTTCCCTCTTCTAAGATCTCTTTGGGATATAAGCCCAGTAGAAACACTGCTGGGTCAAAGGGTATGCACAATTTGATAACTCTTTGAGTATAGTTCCAGATTGCTCTCCAGAATGGCTGTATCTGTTCACAGTTCCACCAACAATGTATTAGTGACCCAGTCTTCCCACATCCCCTCCAACACCTGTCATTATCCTTTCCTGTCATTTTAGCTAATCCGACAGGTGTGTAGTGGTACCTCAGAGTTGAGTGACATTGTCTTTTATAAAGTAATTCCTTTAAGTTGAGTTTGATGGAAAGAACACCAGACTGGACAAAATACCCGAGTCATCATTCTCTCAGCCTTCAGCTGACCAAATCACTTCAGTTCTGTAGATCTCAGCCTCCTCAACTGTAAAAGGAGGTGTTGGACCAGGTGATCTCCAAAATCAGCTTGCACACTTAATGATCTTAAGGCACATCATCTAGACACCAGGATGACTTGCTCACCTTACTTAACACTAGTTAATGGCAGACTGGCCAAATAAGTCCAATCTTTTAGAATACATGTAGCAAAGTAAGAGTTAGTTATTCTAACCAGGAAATAAGCACAAAGCTCTCAGGGCTCTCAGACTGGCTGTCTGAGAAAAACCTAGCATGGATTCTTGCTCTCTGATGATCTTGTTCTCTTGACCTTTTGAGGGTCATTCTTAATCTTCTTCAACTAAAAGCAGGAAAGAAGCAGACCAATAGAGAAACAGAGAAGCAACAGCAGTCCATGTGCCCCTCTGCCAGCAGCAGTACCATGATGGGGAGAGCCTGAGTCCTTTGTCCCCATAGAAGGCTTTTAGCACTCTTTTCTCTTTTTGGGAACACAGCCAGGAAAGATGAGGACACAGCTCCATTTTGGCCAGTTAGTGGCTTTTGAATGCACCCCAGAACTAATTTAATTTCTTCATCTGTAAAATGAGCTGGAGTAGGAAATGGGGAATCAATCCAGTATCTTTGCCAAGAAAACTCCAAATGGGGTCATGAGGAGTCTCGCTTGATGGAAACCAGACACTAACTAGCTGTGTGACCCTGGGCAAGTCACTTAAGCCTGTTTGCCTCAATTTCCTGCAAAATGTAGCTGGAGAAGGAAATGGCAAACCATTCTAGTATCTTCAACAAGAAAACTCCAAATGGGTTGTGAAAGTCAGACATGACTGAACAAGTCTAACTTCATAGCCAATGAAAGAGACTGGGAACAGTTACAGAATACTTCTTGTTGCTCCAAAATCCACATGGGAATTTCATCTGCTGAGCATGCTTCTCATACTCATAAGGATTGGGCTCATTAGCCAGTCTCCTGTTATGGTAGTATAAATATTCATTTAATTATAGTTTCTGCTGAAGAAATTCTTAGCCCTGGCCTGTGTAGACAGGCCATTACAATGTCCTTTTTTGTTTATAATGTTAAAGGATTATTACAATGATTTTTTTTTTTTTGGTCTGTACTTATGATGTCATTGTTATAGGGAAATCCAGCTGGGGAATCCCCTCCTACCAATATTAGTATTTATTTATTATCTAGAGACTAAGTGACTAAGACTAGAATGCTAGTACATGGCAGAGATGGGAAATGAATCTAGGTCTTTTTTGATTCTAAAGCTGATTCTCCATTCACTATACCACACTGCCTCTCAAACATCCCAAAATTGAAGGGACATGATGTGGCAGAAAATAACAAGACACCTTATTTTCTCCTTGATTTTTCCAATATAACCTTCAAAAGAACAAAGCTTAGCAAACCTTCCAAAGAAAATCCCATTATCTCTTTATCAGTTCACAAAAAAACGCTCTCATTGCAAATTACTTTCTCAGGAAATCACTACTGCTGCTTTTATTATTATTATTATTTTTATACCCACACTGCTTTGCAGCCTGAAGGGATCCATCTCTAGAGAAATACACTGTGATTTGAGGAAAGTTTGGTAGGTCAGTTGCCCTGTTTCACTGAGGGAGAGTGGAATAAACAAACCCATTTGTGCCCTTGCTTTCAACTGTAACTACTTGGTAGGGTTTTTCTTTTCTTGTTTCCCTTTCACTTTCTTCAAATTGTGTTTCATCATTTTCTACTGAGATGAGTTCAGGTTGCAGGCATCAGTTTTGAAAGAAATCTCAATTGGGCTTAAAGAAGTCAAGGACAAGATATTATAGCATTGTAACTCTCCCAAACTATTATGTTGCCCAAATATTAGTATTGTGTGTTTCCATTTTTCCAAGAATTCTATTCATCAGACTGATAATAGATAGAATTGTAGCAAGATGGAATAGCTGGTTGAGTGTTTGATTTGGAGTCAGGAAAATCTAGATTTGAATCTTATCTCAAACATTTCCTGGGCATATCATTACTTAATCTCTCTGAGTTTGTTTCCTCATCTGTGAAAAGGATGTAATAGTACCTATTTGATAGGATTATTATCAGATGTAAATGAGATAATATGCCAACCTTAAAATACTATATGAAAGTGAGCTGTTAGAAATAATGAAATAGATTTTTAAAATGTCATATACTAGATTTTATGTTGTATTCCATCTACTGAGGAACTCCAGGAAAAATCAAAGAATGTGGAAGAACCCAAGATGTTCAGCTGTCACAAATCCTTTTGGATTGATAAAAGGGATGATAAGGTAACTTGCTCACTCTATCAAACAAATAAAGAAAAGAGAGATAAGAACCAGTAGACAAAATCACCTACTTAGACAATTCACAGGAATGAGAAATGGCAGAATTTCAAACAAATACATAACTGCATTAGTGCAAATGACAAAAGCCTACAATCAAAGAAACTAGAGGAGTAAGTTAGGAAGAAAAAAACAAAAGATCCTTGGTAGAATTGGCATGGTAGAGACATAATGGATGAAGGAATAAAAAGAATTCAAGATACAAGTCAAGTAAACAAGTATTTATGTCCCATTCAGAATAGAAACTGGAGGATGTAAAACAGTAAAACACCAAGCAAAGAAATGCAAAAATAGTCCCTTCCCTCAAGGAAGTTACATTCTACTGAGAGAGAACATGCAAACACCTGTGTACAAATAAAATAATAGAGGAGATAATGGAGATAGTCTCAGAGGGGTGGATGGATGTTACAGTGAATAGGACATGAGGCCTGGAGTCAGGAATATCTGAGTTCAAATTCAAATTTGACCACAGAAACTTGCTAGCTGGACAAGTCACTTAATCCCTATTTGCTTCAATTCTTCATCTGTAAAATGGGGTCACACTGGAGAAGGAAATGGTAAAACGCTCTATTCTCTTTGCTAAGAAAAACTCATGGACAAAAATCCATGAAGACATGCACAGTTGGACATAACTAAACAGATTTCAGAGGAAAGACATTAGGGAGATTGAAAAAGGTTTCTTGAAGAAAGTAAGATTTTAGCTGAGTTACAAACTGCATAGGAAGACTTGAATAGAAAAACAAAAAGGGATATGGAATTATATGACAAATGACATCAACAGTTATAGGGCAAAATTTTTACCAATAAAAATTAGCAGAATATTTCTCTGTGGGTTGAAAGTTCATACTTTTAAGTAATTAAAATGTGGCACCTAAATTATAGGCTATCTAATCAGGACAATGAGACTGCTAGAAACGTTAAATAAGAGTAGAAAAGCTAAAAAATTAGGCCATTGAATAAAAATTAGGCCAAATTAGAATGGTTTAGTCTTTTATGATTGTTCATTGACATCTAACTTTTTATGTTACCCTTGATTCCTGTGTTTGCTTTTCAAAGTTTCTGCACGGAGAAATCCTTAGAATTCTGTATGTATTAAAAGCCCACTTCTTCCCTTGAAGCAATATATTTGGTTTTTCCAGGTAAGATATTCTTGGCTTTAAGCTCCTAGATTTTGTCTCTTGGAATATTACATTCTAAGTTTTCCACTCCTTTATTGAGACCTTCAATTATCCGCACATAAATGAAAAGAGTTTAACTGTATGAAATATGGCATACACATAAATCTTATTCTAATGGCTCCTCATGTATAAAAGTAATTCAGGATTCTCAAAGATTATGGGACTGGGGAGCTACCTCTGGAAATATCTACCTTACTGAAAAGTCTTTAAATTTGGTCTTAGCAGCAGTCTATGTTTCTACTAAGCAAAGAGAGGCTCATTTCCATTACATTGGCTATGCTGATCCTTGAAACAAGAATGCAAAATGGCTCTGAGTCTTGTGTGTTTTCTACAATGACAGTGAAAGGGTGATAGAAAATGGGACAGAAGCTATTAAGAATTATAATTTTTAGATTATCTTTTGTACTAAAGTAAATCTTGATACTCCACATGTAAGATTCTTATCTAATTATGAACAAATTGACATGTTCTTAGAAGTGGAGCACATAAATAATATTGCTACTAAAAATGAAACCAGAAAGTAAAAGGAAATTGCTCCTGAATTTAAGTTTGGATCTTCTTGGAGAGATAAATAAAGATGCTGACACAATTGGTGTTATCATACTTCCAAAAACAACCAAAAACATAATTTCATGGGTAACTGTCATTTCAATTTGTAGTCCCAATGAACACAAGAAAAAAGTTACCATAAAGATGATTATAATTCATGTATTGTCTATTTCATGGGACAAGGAGGTAGAAAGATCCTTCCTAGAACTCAATGGGATCCTCCAATTCAATATATATCTTTATTTAGGTGACTTCACATAAAGATGGGAATAGAGGAAGATGATAAAGACAGGGATGGGAAATAAGATTCTAGACTATAAAAAAGCTTTATACCTAAATATCATGAATATTCTCTTCAAGAGGAGACCCAACAGAAACTTGACATCATGAGTATTGAACAACATTACAAAACATGAAATAGACCATATTTTAACCAATAGGAAATGACTGTTTACTAATGGGAGTTATTTATGTGTCATCTGTGTGCAGTCATACCATTGATTTGTTAGCATAAAGATCAAAATCAATACCAACTTGGAAGAAAGAAAAAAAGGATAAGAAAATTCAACATGCTGCTTAAATAGCTCAAAACCAAGTAATTCAAGCAAGATAATGAGTGGAAAAAAAAGGAAGTAGAAGAGGGAAAAGTCATCCACACAGACTATCAACATTTCCTTTGGAAGTTTAGCCATCATAAAGCAATCAACACAAAAAAAGAAGCCAAAAGAAGATAACCAATTCAACTAGGAAACACTTGGTCTCCTGGCCATGGTGAGATACATAAGTTGCCAAGATTTCACTGTTTTAGAATTAAACTCAATTATAAAACTTTACTGAGGAAAATAGTGGATATTGGAGGGGAAAATGAATTTATAGCTGTCTCTATATAAGAACAAATTAAATCAAAATGTTCCAAAAGAATTTAAAATAAAACTGAAGGAGTAAAAAAAAATAATTGAAATGTGGGACAGATATATCAGCATTTCTATAATACATTATTTTCTTTATCAATATTTAGGTTTTAACTTCATCACTGATGTGCTTCATGAGGAAATAGAAATGACACTAAAGAAAATGAAGAATGAAAGAGCAGTCCTACAAATCAAGAAAATCTGTACTGCAGGAGACAAAATTTTGATGTTGTTGAATAATTGATTTTGTAGTTATCTGAAGGAGAAGAAGTCTAATGTTTGGAAAAATCACTAATCTTTTTTCTACCTAACAAAAGTGATCCATAGGGAATCAATAACTACTGAAATATGCCTACTTTTTCATCTCCATAATGTCAAGGGACCTAGAAGAAAAGTTTCAGAATATTGGCTGGACCACTATGAAAAAGTTTATGGGAAGACTTGCACTAGAGTTGTATAGGAGAAAAAGCATGGATGATAACGATCTATACCTCTGGAAAGATCCTATACTGATGGATATCTATTGAAATATCAAAATATAGAATGTAGGGATAAAATTTTTTTGTCATTTTTATACTTCCCAGATTTTTACAATATCCCAGAATGGATATCTTTGAAATATCAAAGTATAGAATGTAGGGATAAGGTTTTTTGTCATTTTTACAATTTCCAGAAAAGGAACTATCTTGGATCCAGTGATTTATTGTGGACTAGAAATTATAGAAGAGAAGTGCTTCAGAGAAACACTTATGTTGAACGTGTTATGGTTAAATTCAACATTCTGTTAGAAGGAAAGTTTCTTCTCCAAACCTAAAACCATCATATGGTTATTTTATTTTAGAAAAGAAGCTAATGGGGGCAGCCAAATGATACAGTGGATAGAATACTGGCCCTGGAGTCAGGAGGACTTGAACTCAAGTGCTTACTACCTTTGTGACCTCAGGCAAGTCATTTAATCCCAAGTGCCTTACTAAAATATACATACATATATATATAGAAGGGAAATTATGACAACATGGGTCCATTAATTGGGGATGGGGGTAACAACAAGAGGGAATTAAAAAAGTAAGTAAAAATCCATTGTTGAAATCTAGAGACTGTTTTAAGGTACCTCATGGGAAATCCATGTACCCTTAAGAACAGATGCTAAACAACAACAGTATTACATGATGATCAATTCTGATGGACATGGCTCTCTGCAACAAAGAATTGCCTCAAACCAGTTCCAATTGTTCACTGAAGAAAATCATATACACCCAGAGAGAGGGATATGAAATATGGACCACAACATAACATTTTCATGTTCTCTATTGATGTTTGCTTGCATTGTGTTGCCTTTCTCTGATTTTCTTTTTTTTCTTGTAGATAGGATTTTTCTTGCATAACTTGTCAAGTATTTCAACATTATTAACATGTCGTGGACTTCCTGCCATTTAGGGGAGGGCAGGGGAGGGGACTGGGGGTAAAATTTGTAATGGAAAGCTTTGTAAAGATCAATGCTGGGGAACTACCCATACATATGTTATACAAATAAAAAGCTTTAATAAAAAAAAAAAAACAGATGCTAAAGGATAAATTTTGTATGACTCCTGGATAGAAAATCCATGGTAGGAAAAAGAATTTAAAGAAAAATGAAAAGATTGTCTAATTTGGAAAAATAGCCCAATCCTTAAAGTGTGACAGGTCAGGTGAAACCTGAAAATTAGGTCACTAGGAGGCTAAGGAGCAACTTGCAAAGAATTCCAAAAACAAATTCAAATCTTTCACAAACTAGAGGCCAGTGAAAAGATTAGTACATTCAGGAACATAAATGGAAAATGTTCTACCTAGGGCACGTACCACCTACCAGTGCTTGGGCTGTGCAACACAAACCACCTTCTTGGTTGATAGAAGACAGAGTCTCCAGGTTGCTGGCAGGAATACAATGATGAGGAGCTTACTGAAGGGAGAGAGAGAGCAAAACACAACTTGAGAAGGGGGCAGAGAGGAGCTTCTGTCTCCTAGATTCCTATTCCTATTTTAATCCATCAAAAAGCATTAAGCATTGCATTGTGTTGCCTTTCTCTGATTCTTTTTTTTTTGTAGATAGGATTTTTCTTGCATAACTTCTCAAGCATTTCAACATTATTAACATGTAGTGGACTTCGTGCCATCTAGGGGAGGGGAGGGGACTGGGCGTAAAATTTGTAATGGAAAGCTTTGTGAAGATCAATGTTGGGGAACTACCCATACATATGTTATACAAATAAAAAGCTTTAATAAAAAAAAACATTAAGCATTTACTATGTAAAGGATAAGGCATAAGGTACTCTGCTCTAACCATTAAGAATACAAAAGAAAAGCAAAAATTCACATTTTGATGAGGAAATATACATACATAAATACACAAATATATCTGCATATATATACACACATATATATACACATATATAAAAGGCAATGAGGGGAAGGCAATAGTGGCAAAAGAATAACAGGAAATGCTTTAACTGATATTTGTGCTAACTACATGCTGTTTGTTATCTCTGTATTTCTCAAGGATCACAAGTGCAACTTTGTTCTTTAAACTAGCCTCTGATAATTTCAGTGTTGTGGGATAAAGCTCTGGTCATTTTGCCACTGTTGCAGATACCAGACATCTAATTGATATAAGATTTTTCCTTAGAGACATACCTCATGTCATTACCATAGAAGATGCTTTGATAAATGTATAAGAGGGGGCTTTTTAGACCTGAGATTAAAACCCACATTTGATAATAAATCTAATGCTTCCTCTTCCAGTTGCTTTATTTTTATAAATTAAAAACAATGTACTCAAAGGATTTCAGTAGAAAGCCAAAATCCACAAACCCCAGAAACCATTATAAATTACTTGCAAGTGGTAATGTAATAATTATTCCATAAATTTGGAAACTGGGCTTAATTAGTAGAATTGAAAATCTCTCCAAAGCATTGCATCAGGGGAAAAAGAACTGTGATCCAACAAGCAATCAGTAAAATGTCTCTGAGGAAAAGTCTTATGTCTTGTGTAAGAGAAGCAAATGGCAATTTACATATCTATTTTAAATGATCAAATGTACCAAGTAAATGTCCATAAAATCAAGAAATTTAATTTTACTGATTGGTCCTCATAGTCATTAGAGTGAACTGTGCTGAGATCAGCATAATCTGAATGGTTATTTTTCAATTCTGCTATTAAATAGAAGGGAAGAAGAGTATAATCTGTGTAAGGTGGACAGTTTTAATGCCATCTGCTAAATGGTCATGAGGCATTCTAACGGAAAAACTGAAATGGACAAATATATGGATAACATCAGGATTATCAAGTAACTCCAAAGAAAATTATCTGAATTGTCACCAGCAAGGTCTTGATGCAGTGTGATATAATAATGATGATGATGGTGCCATTTATAGAATGCTTTGAAGTTTATAAAAGACTTTGCATATATTATTTCATTAGATCTTTGTAACAACTCTGAGAGGTAAGTGTGATTAGATCCATTTTATAGATGAGGAAACTGAGTCAGATTGAGATTAATTGACTTGCCCAGAATCTAACAAGAAGTGTCTGAGGTTAGATTTGAATTCAGATCTTGATGACTCCAAGTCCAGTGCTCTATCCGCTGTGCTCCCTAGCTAGAAAGAGCACCGAACTTTGTGTCACAAGATCTGGATTCATATCCTTGATTTGTTACTATCTGTCCCATGGTGGGGCAGCATAATCTGAATGGCTGATATTGAAGAGAAGGGAAGAAGAGTATACTTTCTGCATTCTTGAAAGTGCTGTCTCTAGAGTATAGACTCAGGCTGGTCTCACTAAGCTGACAAAGAGTCAAGTTCTCACTGTATACCTGCAAACCTAGCACTCCCTAGCTTAGTTTGGAGAGACTTACCACAGAGGTTTACCACAGATTTGTGACTTTTTTTTGCTATAAAAATTCTGAGAGAAGAGAGGCTTTCTGTTTTTCTCAGCCAATGAAGTGATAAATTCAATGAAAAATTTACAGATTCTTAAAGTAAGTAGTAACTCTTTGAGTTGTGAAGATCAGAGAGATCATATAGATACATAATATACACAAAGCACTTTGTAAACTTTCAAGTGCTCCATAAATGTTAGTCAGTGACTTAGAGAATTGCCTTTTCTAAGCAAGTGAAGATTACAATGGATGGATGAGAACAAGTTGTTCCAATGGCCATGAAGGCCACTGAGACACCATGGAGTGTTTAGTCAGATATTGAAGATGCAAAGGTCATCCACTGCATCCTGGACTAACGCCTGTCATCCTGACTTTTGTCCTGCTACTGGACTTCAATGATTCTGAAGAGAATGAGATTGGTGACTTTGTGCAACTCTGTCTTAAATCCAATTTGTGCACAAATCAAGCCATCACATCACCTATGATATCATTAGTTTCTTCAAAAACAAAGGACAGATAACAGTAATAATGTAATAGATGATGATGATGATGATCCTTATCTTTGTCCTGATTCTGGAGTGAGAAGTCTTGGGTTGAAAACCCTCCTCTTCTCAGCACAGTATGATTTTGCCAAATCACTTTACATCCCCCAGTCTCAGCTTCCTTATTTGTATGATAAGGGAATTGGTCTGGTCTCTGAAATCCCTTCCAGTTCTAGACTTATTATTCTCTTCATGTTTATCCATCCTACCTAAGCTATACTCCTCCCTCTTCTGGTTTTTCTCTACAACGATCCCAAAACTTTCTTCAACTCGGATTTTAAAAATGGAGTATCCTCCCCTTTCACCCTCCTTGCCTCTCCCTCTGATGGTGTGATTTCTCCCAGAATCTCCATTTAAGAAGATCTTTTCCAAGTTTCACTTGATTCTCCAGTATTTTCTCTATTAAATCCTAATAGTTAGTATCTTCATTTCTCCACTCTTTTATGCCTTTTTCACTTCCCTTTTACCTGTTGTTTTTTTTCCCATTAGAATGTAAACTCCTTGAGGGCAGGGAATATTTCTTTCTGCATGTATTTGTATTCCCAGAGCTTTGCACACTACCTAGCACATAGTCAGTACTTAATAAATGCTTCCTTACTTGAAGCTTCTGTCATTACCTGTGATTTTTGTTGTGATGGGTTCTGTTCAAAAAATATAGATTGTGAAAGAGAATTTCTACTTCATTTTTGTTGTAATCATACAAAAATTTCTATTAATATTATTTGTCATTGTGGAAAAAAACCTAAATACCATTGCATAATGACTATTTACAACTGCTTTGATAGTTTGAACAAATGATCAATAAAATCAATCCCCTAATCAATTAAATTAAAAAAAAACCATACAGACAAGAAACAAATAGATTGAGTGAATTGACTAGGATTTTTTTTTTTTTTTTTTACTGCATTGACTAGTTATTTGGCTGACAATTTGTCAACACTAGTTATAGTGGCCAAAAGAGCCCAACAGTCAGATAAGTTGTTTTCTACAGACAGCCTTATTCTTTAAGAGAGTAATATTCTTTGCTTGCAATGTAGGAGCTTTTGGTCAGCAATAATGATGATAATCCAAGATCAAAATTTGGTTAGATTAAAATATCAATAGTAGGCCCCTAGACAAACATTACAAAGGACACCAACAAATAAAGACTTTGGAGAAATGTTATTGAAATTAAATTAAAAGATAAGTCGAGTTGGACTTTTTTTTTTCTTTTTAGCATTGTGGAAGTACACCATGATTCATGTATTAAGATTATCTTTGGCAAAAGTGCTCACCAGATTTTAAAGTTTAAGAAACATACATTACAGGGCAGCTAGGTGGCACAGTGGATAGAGCACCAGCCCTGAAGGCAGGAGGACCTGAGTTCAAATCTGGTCTGAGACACTTAACATTCCCTAGCTGTGTGACCCTGGGTAAGTCATTTAACCTCAATTGCCTCAGCAAAAAAAAAATAAAAAATAAAAGAAACATACATTACATATACACAGAAAATTTTAAAATATCACAAGAACAAGAAAAATTATAGATACTGCTATTTTAAAGTCAAAATATGCATATTGTGGGTTGGGTTATAAAGTTGGTAATTATTAGAAACAAAAAGATATATATACTCACTTAAAATACCTTTTTTTGAATTTTAGTTTTATTTGAATTCCCCCCCACACACACTCTATATTCTGGTTATATATGTAATTACTTGTAGTTATAATTGCAAGTTAAAATATCATTTTTGTTAAAAATTAATTCCAAGATCTCCTGTCCTGTTAATCATAGTTATTTAGACACAATTTTTTTATCCCTGGTTCTTCTTCTCCCCTCCCCCACTAATTTATGTATTTTAAAAATTTTATACAGCAAGATGTCATTGGAATCATTGCTGCTAATAAATTATTCTCATCAGTAAATCACTATGAATTAGAACAGTTTAGGCTCATAAAGAAAATTCTATGAGAAAGCAAGAGATCTGAAATAAGTGGGTCTGAAAAACTCCTTTTGAGAAAAATTGAATGTGTATATCCATTCATGCCTCTGGGCTGGTGAGGTACTTCATAAGAAAACAGCTCAAAATTAAATTTGATTTTTTCATATCTTTAGCTCCCTAGCCAGTAACCTGAAAGCAAACTGGGAATTTTCGTTTTAAGAACTCTTCAAGAGGCTGCCTCTAGAGCAGACAGATACCTAGACCTCAGTCTTTCTCATTCACTCCAAAACTTATATTTATTGAGGACTCCCTATTTTCAAGGCTGCCAAAACTGAATTTTAAAGCTACTTATCTCTTGTATAGGAACTGAGATGCTATCTTTAAAAAATGAAATTTCTTTAAGATGTTCTTGTGAGAGAGAAACATTTTAAACAAAAATAAAGTGAAAGAAATGGGCATCTGGAAATAAAACAAATTGTTGAGGGACTGGATGTCTCAATGTCTTGTTCTGTCTTATTAAAAAGGAAAATTTCCAGAATCTGGAATCAAGATGACCATTTCAGTGAAGGACTAGGATAGATGATATGATTTTTTTCTCCTCTTTGATTAATTCCTAGAAGTGTATGTAATTGCAGCATTTGGGTTTGAATATTGTCTCTGCTCCTTACCAAGTATGTTATCTTGGGCAGATTACTTAATCATTCTGGATATTATCATAACAGTATTTAGCACAGTGCTTGATACACCGAAGATGATTGACTTTGTAGAAACACATAGTTGATGTTGACTTTGATAAAGAGGCAACAACTGGGTCTATGAACTAACACAACAGTGATGATGATGATAATGGTGATAACTAGCCTTTAGATAGTCTAAGATTTGCAGAAGGCTTGACGTGTATTATTACATCGAATCCTTATAATAATTTTGTGAGATAGAATCTGATAATAAAAATTATTTGTTGGACACAGTTCACTGAGGTCTGCCCAAACATCTCCATGAGTAGCAGAGAACACTGAAGTACCTGCCCTCTTGCTTGGCTATATTTGGCCAATTATTTTATTCCATTTATATTAGTTACATTTGTAGAGATGCCCCTAAATTTCTTCTCCATTCTTTTTTCTTTCCATGGGTGAGGTCAAGGGAAATGTTTGTTGAGGTTAGACTATGGTAGATTCACTCATATCATCCTTACTGCTCACACTTTATTTACTTTTGGGGGAAAATTAAAACTACCTCCTGGTATGTGATGGGTATACTATGAGAAAATAGGTTGTAAGAAAATGTCACTCTACCATGTGTTCAGTTATTTCAGACTACTTCAGCACCTTTGTTAAACTTGTTAAACTGGACAATTTAGAAATATTGTAATGGAAAATCTTTTCCACATTTAAGAACCCCACCAGAGCTATTCCTTTATTAGGTTAGTGACTATCCCATGTTCCAACAATTCTGCTAAACTTTTCCTTCCATCTTCAAACACCCAATGTTTCTCCCACCTCTTCTTTCTTAGATTTTTTTATCCTATTTTTCTAAAATAAAAAAAAATTAATCTTTTTCTCTTCACAAAATATATTCATCTAAACATCCCTTGTCTTTTTATTTGTTCCTATAACTAAGTAAGAGGTGGTCAAACCAACAACTTTACCTTTGTCTTTGCCATTACACTATGCCACTTGGATGGAAAAAAAAGAAAAAATAATTGAATTTGGGAAATATAACATAATCCTGCTTCACAGACACACTATAGTAGTGATGAAGAACTTCAGTTATCCAGACATCTGCAGATATTATTTCTCTGCCAAAAGTAGAAAGCCAATAACTTTCTGACATGGTTTAATGATCATTTCGTTTTTCTAAAGGTGGAGGTACCACCAAGGGGGACATTCTATTCTGGATTGTTGTCATTAATAGAGATTCATTAGTTGCTGCAGTGAAAATGAGAGAAGTGTCCTCTCCTTCTTGGAATATGCTATAGGAAATGAGAGGAAATTCCAGACATAGTCTGACATTCAGCCTAGAATTTTAGAGAATAGAGTTTAAAGAGTTCAGAGGAAGGATAAGTAAAATCCTGTAGACTAAAATTCTATCAGCAGTCAGTTGACGAGCAATGGAGGAATGAAAAAATGAAGGGAAGGGGCATTTTATTCTCATAAATGAAATTCTGAAAATGGGATACAATTATAATTAAAAGGGGAAACTGAGTTGTTTAAATATACTGAAATGTATGAACATAGAAATAATTAAACAATTTAGACTCTTGAAAGATATGTACAGAAGAGGGAAGCTAGGAACATAAAAGAAGCTTAATTCAATTGTATGATACAGTCTTAGAAGAGTAAGGTTAGAAGTATTAAAATTCAGAAGAAGCTTACATTGGAAAATGTAAATGGAAAACTAGAAGACAAATAGAAATGGGACCTCTGAATTTTTTTGATACAGGAGACTTCCAGGTAGGAAATTTCCATTAATATAGGTTGACACCTTTTCTGCAACTGTGTGAAACACAGAAAGGTGGAATAACTTGCCCACAAAAACCCAGTCATCTTTGGTCTCCTCTTCCATAGTCCTTTGGGGTTCCTGAGGAAGAATTCTGAAAGTTTGGGCTGGCACTAATGCTGTTGGCTCAAGCTCCCACTTGAGATTTCCCCACGTTCCACTTAACCACTTCACCCAGCCTTTACAAACATATAAAAAAAATAGACAAGCATTTTCTCCATAACTTTGAGGATATGCCATTCCATATTCCATCTTTGTATCTGGGGGAGTAAGCTCAAAATTTGCCAAAGTTCTGGTCCCACCAAGTTCAGACCTAAAGGCAATATTAATGTGAAATGAGTCCTCCTTTCTATTTTTGTTAGCATGGGTCTAGAAGATTACTTTAGATGGTTGCTTTTTGATCCTATCAATCAATTTGATCTGGCTGCAACACATAGCTTGTACTCTGATTCCCAGATTTCTGTGGTTTGCTCTCCTGAAAATTTGAAACTGCTAAGATAGGTGATTCTACTCCCAACTAACAAGATGTAGGAGGCAAAGGATTTGCTGCATCCTGCCAAGATCAAAATGAAAGCAAATGAGTCAAAGAGAGAACATGACTGAAGCAGAGAGATCATTTTGGATGACTATAAGCCAATCAAAGCACCTCATCTTCTACTTATGGTCAGTCAAATGGACACAGTTCCAGAATGCCTCAGTGCCGGGAGGCTCTGAAGGAGAGGAGGGAGAGGAGAGACATTAGACTGACTACCAAGCTGAAGCTCTAAAGAGCCCTTGTGCTGATCTCATTATTGTATTCCTATGAAACTTGGGCAGTATAGCAGCTCCATACCAGGAAACTGAATCACTTCCATTTGAATTGTCTTAGGAAGATTCTGAAGGTCACCTGGTAGGACAAGATCCCAGACACCGAGGTCCTTTCTCAAACTAAACTGCCAAGTATTTCAACTCTACTGCAAAAAGCACAGCTCCATTGGGCTGGCCACACTGTTCAAATGCCAAATGTATGCTTGCCAACAAAATTAGTTTGTGGAAAACTCATATAGGGCAAGCACGCACAAGGTGGTCAGAAAAGGGTATTTTTTCATTTTAAAATTATTATTATATTCATGTCTATTATATTAGAATACATTATGATATAAAATAATTATATCATAATATGATATATTATAAATGTTATTTATTAATAATAATATTAATAAAATAAATTTAAGAAGTACTCTCAAGGTATTTTCTAAGAATTTTAGAATTGATTATATGACATAAGAGATACTGTTACAGAACCACCTCTTCAGAGAAGGTGCTGGGTTCTATAAGCAAGGAAGAATTGAATTAGCTCAGAAGAAATGTGAAATGCACAAAGTTAGAGAGTCCACCCCAATAGGGACTATGTGTGTGATCTGTGGCTGAGCATTTTGAGCTCATATTGGTCTGATTGGCCACAGGCGAACACACTTTAACTCGACTCTAACATAGTAATGTCATTTTTGGTCCTCTTCAAGGATGAAGAACAACAACCAACCAATATAAACTCCATGTCTTTCCATACACTCTGGAGTTACACATACCATTAAGGCTCTATCAGAAGCAAGTTCCTGGTCTCCTCTGCAGAGCAAGACATCTTTTAAGAGACTCTGCACCCATTACCTAAGAACAACAAAGATTCATTTAAAAAGCTATCTTGGGTGGAAAAGGGAAGGAAAGGAAAGATGAGGGAATAGCACTTTTATTCAAGGTAGATAGTTTGAAAATAATTAACAGAAGAAAGAAAGCTAATTATTTTTTTTCTGTTTTCTCTGCCACAAAAAATGATATTTGGATCATAAAGAATAGAAGTTAACAGGAAATTGATAAAAGAAAAGTAAGATGTAGGACTTAGTTGCTCTTGATTCATTAAAGTGACCTGACCCAGATGATCTACATCTATGGGTACTGAAACAACTGAGAGATAGGATGCTTAGACTACTGGCAATGATATAAAGATTGTGGGAAACAGAAAAGGTACTATCCGATGAGGTAGGGCAAATATCTCAAAGAAATGACTGTGAACTCAATTTTTGTTAAAATTCTGAACTAAACTATGAAAGAGAGAGTGGACATCTAGAAAAGTAAGTAAGGGTCACCAAGAGTAAGCTATGGCTTGATCAAGAAAAGATTACACATACCTAACATTGGTGTAATTTTGGACCATGACAGATACAGTTTACCATGATTTTAGCAAAGCATTTGACAATGTCTTTGATATAATTCCTATGGAGTAGATGGAATTGTGTGGGTTAGATAGCAAAAGAGTTAATTAGATTTGGAATTCATTGAGTGTCTAGACAAAAGAAATACCTGGTAATGATTTAATGTCATCTTTGAAGCAGGATTCTAATTTAATACCCCTGGGAATTTGTGCTTTGCTAAAAAAAGATCTTAACAAATTTGAGCATGAGGCAGAATCTTATAAGATAATATTTTATAGGAATAAATGCAAAACTCTGCATTTGGCTTCAAGAAATTTAAGTCACAAATATAAGATAAAGGGATCATCATTAGACAAGTTTATCTGAAAAAGATCTGGGAATTTTAGGCATCAGTGTTTCTGGAAATATTGAACATCTGGCTCTGAAAATTGAGCACACACCCACATGGATATATACACATATATGTATATATGCATATAATATGTATAATAGGTATATACATACAATACATACACATATACTTATATATACATACAAACATATGCACATATTTTTTCTGTGCATATAACATTTTAAAATTTCATCTGTTTTATTAACATTTTCTCCATCTTAAATATAGATAATCAATGAAACAATAAATCAAGCCCTAATTTGTAGAGTTTGCTGATTTCGGAAATATAAATGACCACTCCAAAAAATGTCATAATTGGCTCTTGAATCCTAATTTGAGATGGTTTTACCATATCCCTGATTTTAGAGGACTGAAAGCTCATTATGAATCAACAATTTGATGTGGCAGCCAAAAAAAAGAGTAGCAACAAAAAAATCCAAATACATCCCAAAACCTTATATGCTCTTACTTATGAGAACATACTGTTTATAATTATGATTATTGTTCCTCTGCCTTCTCCCCTGTCCATTCCACATCTAGAGCATTGTATTCAATTCCAGGTATGACATTTTAGCAAGGACATTGATAAAATGGAAAGTGTCTAAAGGAGAACAACTAGAATGGAAAAGGGCCTTCATTCCATGCTATATGAAGACTGGCTGAAACAACTGGGGCATTTAGAAAGGAGAGAGAGGATTTAGATAGGGTTTGGTGGCTATCTTCAAATACTTAATAATTTATCACATGGATGAGAGCTGAGACTTGTTCCATTTGGTTCCAGAGGGCAGAAATAGAAGCAATCTAGAAAACCTAAGAAGAAGCAAATGTAAACTTTTTTTTTTTTTTTTTTCAGTTATAGATCAGAGTAGATTACCGCTGAGGTCACTTCCAACTCTCACATTTTGCATCTGCAATCTCCCATTAGGAAGGAAATAAGCATTTACATAGCAACTTCTATTTTTTACAGAGACTATCTCATTTGAGTCTCACAACAATAAAAGTTATGTGTGTTCATTTTACTTCATTTATGTCCCTACATTATACATTTGATTTCTTTAGAATTCATCTTAACTGGATTGCCACTGCTGTCCCCCTGCTATCTTTGGCAATGAGGGCCAGAATCCCCTTTACAACATATAAGTCATCTAACCTCTGACTGAGTACCCCCAGTGATAGGAATCTCACTACCTAATAAGGCAATCCACTTTATCAATTTTAGTTTTTGATTAGGATTCATGATTTTATCAATATAGAGAGTTTCTAAAGAAGAAACTCCTCCTTTATGTAGAACAAGGATTCTTTACCTAAGGACTGTTTAAAACTTAAAATTAAAAAATATTTTTGATAACTATTTCAAAATAATCGATATCCTTTGTAATACTGTGCATTTTGTTTTACACATTTAAAAACATTATTCTGAAAGGGGATCTCTATGCTTTACCAGATTGACAAAAATGTTCATGATGTACAAAATAGTAAGGAACTCTTGATGTAAAAGGATTCTACATTATTAAATAATTCTAATTATTAGAACTGAAATCTATAAGCTGAAAGAGTAAGCTGAAATCTGTATTCCTATAACTTCTGCAAATTGATCCTGTCCATCACCACTGAAGGTAGCCATTTTTCTAGAGAATAATGCTGCTGCCTGTAGTAGGAACTTTTTACAACAAATTTAGGAGAAGGAAGAAGATTACTGGGTATAAAAATAAATACATGCCCTTAAGAGATTGAGTACAGCAAATGATTGGAACTCCTTTTCAGTGTCTCTCTCCTGAGCTCTAGTTCCTTCTGTGGTCCTGGTAAGGAACTTTTCAGCCTGATCCTTCGCCAGGCTTTTCACACAATCCTTCACCTCTGCTTGGTTCTGGTATTAGCTCCTGATCCCAGCTTGGTTAGTGTCTTTCTTTCTTGTTCTTGTCTCCTTGGCTCAATTAGCCATAACAACAGAAATAATACTTGGCTTTAATAATCTATTAAATACTTCTGACTTCTCCCTGAGGAAGAAGCTTCAGGATGCAACTTTTCCTCCCTTGCTGGTTCTTAAACCTGTGAACAGTCCAAGACTAAGACAGGTATTGTCCCCAAGGAGCTGGGAAAAGAAGTACCATCCTAGTTTTATTGCCTAGAGCAAAAGACGAAGGAGCAAGGGGCTACCAGGAGAGGTGAACCAGTCAAAATCAGAGGAAACAGCAAGTTAAAGCTTCTGTTGATCAGCACTAGCATCAGACTATGAATCACTCCATGTAGCTTGGGCAAAATAGGGAAACCCAACTTTGAAAAAAAAAGAAAAAAGTTCATTGGTTGATTTTTAGGTGTGTATATATTACAATTTTTTCCACCTTAGTTTTGATATATGGAGGGTCAGCATAACAAATTACATGAGAATTTTGGGAGAGTTTTACATATTGCAGACCTTCAAGGACCAGAAGACAACACAGAAAAAGTTTAGAAACTCAGAAATGTATAAAATATATGTATGATATTGTGTAATATAGCCTATGATCAAATATTTAATCCACATTTTACAATAAGGTAATGTAAACACCGCACAAAAGAAAAAGAAGAAAAAATTCAGCCTTCTTTTCTGGTATAGAGAACCACAACATTTTATGCAGACTTTTCCAGATTGCAGCAGTGCTGCAGCTCTAATTCTTGAGATGTGGAAGGTAAAAAATGTAAAACAAGACCAGTCAGTCAGATCTTGGAGGACCTAGTCTTTAGGATTTTGGTTTATCAGATTGTGGTCTCTTGTGGATATTAGGCAGGAAGAAGTCATTTTAATGACTGAGGGTCATTTTAAAATTGTGACAATTTGTTCTATGACAAATGTTAGTGATATGAATGAGTCAAAAGTCACACATTAGAGAATGAGTGATGTGTAAATCCTTTCTTTTTGGAAAAAGAAACAAGTAATAAATTTAACCCATACACATTCCATGACAATATTCACTAGCTTGCAAAGGAAGTCCATATGGTATTGAAAAAGAAGATTACATTAACATTCGTGATGATTTTAATGGTGTGTAAGTATGAAATTTCAAGTATTATTAATTAGAAACATTAGAAAAACAAAAGAACAGAAAAGAAGTCAACTTTTTTTTTTTACTGACATGTATGGTGAGTCAGGAGAATTATTGTAAACAGTGAAAGATTTGTAGGGCTTAGTTCTAGAAGAAAACAAAAATGAGACCCCCAGGAGACTTGCTGAAGGCCATATAACTAATGAATAGTGGAGCTAATATTTGAATTCAAGTTCTCTGACAACACATTCAATATGCTAGGGCTAGCCTCAAAGACAGACTTCTCTTCATTGTTCATTCAAAATTATTAAGTACTGTTAAATTGGAGAAGCCCAACAAGATAATTTTAAAAAGTGAGGGTACAAAATAAACTACAAATATGCTATGTGTGATCTCAGAGTTGTAGATATGATTATCATTTTCAAAGAAACAAAAAGATAGTAATAAAATATTAAAATAGTAGGAGTCCTTAGAACTTTTTTAATCCAGCCCTTTCATAATAACAATAACTAGCATTTACATGACCCTTTCGTATGCAAAGCACTTGACACATATTGTCTAATTGAATCTTCACAACAACCCTGAGATAGGTGTTATTATTATTATCCCTATTATATAGATGGACAGTTAGGAGGCACAGTAGATACAGCACCAGGGCTAGGGTCAGGAAAACCTGAATTCAAAGCTGGCTTCAGACCCTTACTAGCCATGTGATCTTAGACAATTCCCTTACCCCTGTTTCCTCAATTCCTGATTTGTAAAATGAGCTAGAGAAGGAAATAGCAAACCACTCCATATTTTTGCCAAAAAACAAATACTAAATGGGATCACAGAAAGTTGGACACAGCTGAAATGAGTGAACAGCAACATTTTATAGAAGAATAAACTGAGATTAATGGATTTAGCCAGGCTCACTTAGAGACAAGACCTGAAGTCAGGAAGACCACCTGGCTTCCACCCATTTTGCAGATTGATGGAGTGGCTTGTTCCAAATCCAGTGGCAGTTACTTGTAGAATTAAGACCAGGATTCAGGTCTCCAGATTTCAGTTTTTGGTGCTAGGCTATTTCCACCGTCTTATTTAGCTAATCTTTTGAGAGCTAGTGTCAGCAGGTTCTAGGATCACCAGCTCATTTTCTCTTATTCAGGTCTTAGTTCAGGGGCTCTGGCTACACCTGGATTGGAATAAGGAGAACTATTCAGTCCTTCTTACTTCTAGGACCATGTCTTCTTTTGCTTGAAGGGAAAACTGCAAAATGAGTTGGCACTTGGAGTTAGCATCTGAAGAATATGAGTGAAACTCATGAATTAGTCAGTTCCAAATAAGTATGGTAACAAGAATTAACACTGAGGAGCTGCAACTCTCTAGGCAAAGAAAGAACAAGAAAAAGAGATTTATTTTGGTTAATACTGTTTTATGAAGTTAAATATGCATACCTAACACACATTCAGATTGATTCCAAGCTTAATTAGAATTCAAATTTCTCATGTTGTTTTTAGAAAGAATATTTCATACAGGGGAGAGATTAGGAGTGTTGATGTTAAGCAAAGAGGATATTTAATGTCTTAAAAACACACACACACACACCCAATAAACAGATTGCAAACAACATTACAGTCTTGCCCTTGAGATCCCAGATGTGTTTTCTTAAAATGTTTCTCCCATTCTTCTTCCAATGTGGGTGTGGATGGGAAAAAAAGGTCTAATTAAACTGGAAAGTAGATTAAAATTAACCCTGCTTTTTCTGTTACTTGTAGGCCTCCATGGTCCTAATTTTCATAACTGGCAGAGGGGCAGTGGGCGGTATGTGGATGTTGGAGCTAGCTCACGTTGGCTTCTAAGGTTCTATTAAATTTTCAGTGTGGGTATTTGCACTCCCAAAATGTGCAAAAGCTACAAACCAGGGCTTGTTTTTATTGGTTGTCTAGATTGAAGAAAACATGGAAGATTGTTAACAATGCAAAATAAACTTTAACACATGTCCTTTGAACATTTTTTTCTCCTGGGAAGCCAGTTGTTAAATATTTGTCAGTGTATTATTCCCAGAGATAGGGGGTGGGGGGGTGGAGTAGTTGGGTAGTACAGGGGATAGAGTGCTTGGGATAGAGTCAGAAAAATAAAATCTGGCCTAACTGTGTGACCCTGGGCAAGTCACTTTACCCTGTTTGCCTCAATTTGCTCATCTGTAAAATGAGCTGGAAAAGGAAAAGGCAAACCTCTCCAATATCTTTGCCAGGAAAACTTCAAATGGGATCACAAAAGAGGCAGACATGACTGAATTTGACTGAACAACAACAGGCCATGTGAAGTAGACTCATATTTTGCAAAGATAGAGAAATTCTCCTATTCTCTCTCCATCAGTGCTTTGACCAATAAATAAGAACAGTGGCTTTCTATGTCCATAAATAATCCATATGAATTTGGCCATCTGTTTCCTATCAGTTCAAGAAACATATATTAAATATTGCTAAATATCTGTGAAGGGGAGGTTATATGACACAATGGATGGAGTACTGGACCTAGAGTTAGAAAGACTCATTTTTATGAGTTCAAATGTAGACTTAGACACTTATTAGCTGTATGACCCTGGGAAAGCCACTCAACCCTGTTTTCCTTTGTTTTCTCATCTGTAAAATGAGCTAGAGAAGGAAATGGCAAAACATTCCAGTGTGTTTGCTAAGAAAACCTCAGATGGGGTCACCAAACATTGGACATGACTGAAATGATTGAACAGCAACCAGAGAATGTGAAAAGTAATGAATCTAGGCACTGATCGTCCCTGTCTACCAGTAACCAACCATATAGAAGAAGAATTAAACCACTTTCACAAATAATTACATAGAAACACAATGACCAGACTATAACATAGTCCACACTTTATCTCTTTTAAAATGTCATTGAATAGAGCACCAGTCCTGAAGTCAGGAGGACCTGAGTTCAAATCTGGCCTCAGACACTTAACACTCCCTAGCTGTGTGACCCTGGGCAAGTCATTTTGACCCCATTTGCCTCAGCAAAAAAAAAAAAATGTCATTGTACTTGATGGATTACAGTAGAATTATATTTCCTTTATATTTATTAAAATTATTGTCATTCCTTTATATTTATTAATAAAATTATATTATAATAAATATTTATATTTATTATCCTTTCAATTCTTCTCTCCCAATTTGCTTGCTTAGAATATTCGGAAATGGCTATTTGCCATTTTAGACTGATTGGCAGCATTATTAATGATAACCTGATAGTGTATGTTGGAGGGCCTTGCCGGTAGCAACATCTTTCTTTTTTTTTTTTTTTTATTGTTTGGAAATAGCTTGTGACATTTAGCTGTGATCTTGCCAGTTTATATATTCAGTATCTGTACAGTACTTCTCATCATTATCATGGCTAGTAAGAGTGAGCTATTGTATTATACTCTGTACCATAAAGCAATTTATCTCTTAGTTGCCCACAGGCTGGCTTCTCATTATGTTATTTATAAAATGATAGCATCTCTCTCTTTCTCTCTCTTTTTTTCTGGCATAAGTGAATAGGTTTTTTATGATAGTTATCATTGATCCTTTGTAGGAAAGAACAGTTCAGGGGAGATCCCCCAATCAATCAATACATGTTTATGATACTTATACTGTGTGCCAGGCACTGTGTTAGGATCTTGGAATACAAATGCAAAAGTTATTTCCTCAAGGGACTTAAGATATAATAAAAGAAATAATACATACAGGAGAGTGATGGCCAGGAAAAGAGAGGGATTTTGAGTGTGATCATAGAACAATAGTCAAGCTTTTTCCAGTAGTGATGATAATATTGATCTGATAATTGTTTTCAAAGAAAGAGGAAGAGGAAGAAAGGGAAAGGGGCTCAAGGGTTTATGTTCAACAGCAGGATAGATAGCAAGATGCTTATGCTGGATAGATCCTGGCATCCTGATACCTGATTAAAAGGTATGTGAATTGTATTCTGCAACCAGCTGAATATATAGAGAGGATTAAAGTGGGTTTTAACTTACACAGCCACAAATCAGGAATGTTTGGCTCCCAAGAGGAGTCTTAAGGCTTATTGGATAAGCTTTTCTAGAGTGAGGGAGTATGGTCTCAGCAGGTCCCACCAGTTCTTAATTACCTGCTTAGCTCCTGGATTTCTCGGTCTTCTGGAAGATTAACACACTGCCTAAAATTACTTCCTCTAACACTCCCTTAAAATAGTTGCTTTGAAATGTTCATAGCATTATTGTATTTGACTGTAGTTCTATTAACTACTTTTAGCAGACTTTCCCCCCCACCTTCTTTTCCCTACTCGAATGTGTTAAACCCCAAGTCTTTCAGGACTCAGAGAAAATCCAACCCTGAGTTAGTCCAAGTGAGCATCTTCTGGGAATTCTCAGATCAGTACTCTACACTGATTTGTTCAGCTTATTGCTACACTAACTTCAGCCATTTGTTGAAAAAGCAAAGAAATAGATCAATCTACCACATACACTCCTCTTGGCAAGTTAATATTATCCCTGTGCCTTTAAAAAATATGGCTTGTTTGAGAATGCATTAGAGCTAAATTATCATTTATGTTTGTCACTGGGGTTGCAAATGCATAATGAGATTCTCAAGTTAATGTTTTGTACAAAGCACTTAGGAAAGCCAGGACGAAATTGGTTTGGAATTCTGATGTGGTGTTTTAATTAAAGATAGTTTCTAATCAAGATGAGATGGGGGGAGGGAGGAAGAGGTAGTAGGAAGAAATGCTTGTAAATATATCTCTTTGTCCAATTCACTTGCCCATAATTATTCAGCTAGGAAATATCTGAGATTGGATTTGAACTCAAGACTTCCTGATTTCAGATCAAATCTTCTATCCACTATGTAACCTAACTTTCACAGTGTTTAATACATTCTTTTTGATTGAATTAAATTGAATTCATGAAACAATGAAAAATGCCACAGAATTAGACTTTATTTTGCAAATGTGATTGCAGCCCTGTTCTTTTTATCCTTTCAGCAAACTTTCTCTTTTCTTAGTGATGCAATTATATACTAGGATAGAGTCAACTTAATGTTGTAAAGAATTTGGGGGGACAAAGAAAGGGAAAGGAGAAGAGATGAGAAGAAAGGAAGGGAGGGAAGGGAAGGGGAGGAGGTAAAAGAAGAAGGGAAGGGAGTAGAAGGGAAGAGAGGGGAGGGGAGGACAGGGAAGGAGATAGGAAAGAGTTAGGTGCTCCCAATTCTGCCAGCCTTACTTAAAGCAATAACGTTAATGGAATGTGTGTTTGTTTTCTGAAAAAAGTTGATGTAAAATTGCAATGTCTAAGCAGGAAACAGTCAACTAATAGCATGGCATAAGCTCTCATTTAATTAATGTTATTGCTGTGAAGCCAGATTTAAGCTTGTGAAGTTAATTGGGTAAAACACTGAGAAATAGTCATTTGGTCTTGGGGTCAGAGGGACTAGGTAATTCAGCAGCTCACTAATACACCTCTCCAAGGAAATGATGATTTATGAGTAAATGTTTTTTTCTATTAAAAATGTAAAGTTATTTGTGTGTGTGGTATATACTCAAAAGGATGTTCTAAGACAACATAGGATCACACTGTGGTAATCTGCTCTCACACTCTACTTTGGATATTGCAGAATTCTAAAATTACTGTCAGATCTCCTGACAACCCAGCCCTGGGCTGCCCCTTTGTTTGTGTTTTAGCCACTTTGCTGTTAATTAGCACTGCTAGCTATTTTGAATAAAGGTTCTGTGGAGACTGATATTGTAGGTGAAAAATTGGGTTTATATTTTACTTTATGGGATCTTTTCCCTTCCTACTATTCAGAAATGAGAAATGAATGGCCCAAGGAGAAACACAGGGCCTGGGTAATCTGCAAACTACATAATCAATCACTGTATAATTGACACTAGACTGTTTCAAGCAAGCTAAGCTTTAGAAGAATAATTCCTTTAAAAAATGTTTCCTGAATTTACTTACTGGTCAAGGGCAACTGCATATATCTCCCCCCCTCCCCCTTTTATTTATTTATTAAAGAAGTTTGATACGGCTTCCATTGATATGTACAAATGATCTACTTGAGGAATACCTCTCTCTTCTTCAGGCTATCAAAGAGAATAAAACATGTTTGAAAAAAAGAGAAAGGTTTCAAGATTAAAATGGGGAAGAAAAGAGATCTAAAAAAGCAGAAAAGAATTTTGATGTGTGCCAGAACTTTGGAAGATGGGAGAAAAAGAAGAAAGGGACAAAGGAGCTCTGAACAGGGAGCTATGTAATAGTTAAGAAGCTCTTCCCATAGATAAGGGTGGCAGGACTCTGTGAAGGTGAAACAGCTGCTTGTCCTCCCAAGAATGATGATGAGAATCCACAGGTGCTGTTGGGAGAGAAATGTGATATAGTTACATTCAGGGGAAGAAGAGACAAATAGTATTGTTGGATAACTTCCTGCTGTGGGGTACTGAGACAGTTATTCATCAAACTCCTAGCCACAATAGAGAGGTCTTCCGTCTTCCCAGGACATATAGATGGACTACATGTGATTGCTGAACCTCTCTCCAGAATTGGGGAGAAGGGTAAATGTTGTCCTAGTTTGAGAAAAAGGAGCTTGACATTCCTCCCGGGTAAAATTCTAGAGTGTATGATTAAAGAGACGTTATGAGCAGCTAGAAAGGAAGCAGAGATCTTGTCTGGGCATCATCAGTGATAGGTTGTACACGACTAACCTGATTTGTTTTTTGTACAATGTTCCTAGGCAGGTGGACTGGGAGAATGAGACAGATTTAGTTTATCTTAAACTTCAACAAAGCATTTGAGAATAATCTTTCACTTTATTTATGTGTGTATATATACATATATATAAATAAATGTGTATCTATACACATATATACATTAATATATATGTATATATACATATATACATACACATAGACACACATATATGTGTGTGTATCTATATATAAATGGGAGCTGGAATGCATCTGCAAGTAGTTGAATGGTTGTGCCCAAAGAGTAGTCATTTAGAGTTTGATGTCAACTTGGCAATAAATCTATGGTAGAGTGATCCAAAGATCCACTTTTTGTCTAATGCTACTTCAAAAATTTTTTTTTAAAGAATATGTGATCTGCAAAAAAACATAGGAGAGAGGAAGGAAATAAATATTTATATAGTGCCTACTATGTACCAGATACTGTGTGAAATGCTTTACAAATATTATTTCATTTGATCCTCACAATAAAATAACTCTGCAAAGTAGGTACTATTATTAACCTTTTTTTTTTTTTATAGTTGAGGAAACTGAAATAAACAGAGCTTAAGTGACTTTCCCCAGTGTCCCACAGTGTCTTGTTAAAGTGTTTCAGACTGGATTTGAGCTTGTCTTCCTGTCTCCATGAAAGGTGCTCTATTCACTGTGCTACTTACCTTTTCCTAAATTCAATGTGTAGATAATGAGTATAATCAGGAGAAGCACACACATACACACACACACCCCCCAAATAGCTCTGGCTTAGGGTATATCCATGGACCATACCTCAAAAGGGCTCTTCCTGGGCCACATGTGCTGTCCCCTTCCAGTGACACATTTGCTCTGGCCTTTTCAGTTGAACCCTATTGTAAAAGACATATATATATATAAATTTCTTGTTGGGTTCCATGTTTATAGTGGAGCATTTAAAAAAAAAAATTGGCTACTGAATGAGTATGACCTGCCTAACCAGTAGATCTTAAAAGTAATGACTCACCTTTTAATGTGATTTTTTTTCTTTCTCTTTAGGGAATGTATGACATTGAATTTCTTTGGCATTTCCTATGGGGGAGGCATGCAACCCCATCAGAAGCAAGACCTGATCACATATGGCACCAGAAAGTGTGAACAAGAGCCCTAGCAAAACCCTAGCAGTCCCTTCTGTTTGGGATTTCCATGCCTGAACATAGGTGACTAAATAGTGTTTCTGAGGTAGACTTTTTAATCTTAAAGAAAACCTTGTGAGCTTAAGAGGCTGAGAATTCCAGAGGCATTAAGTCAGTGCCAACTGATAGCCCCAACAGCCTTTTTTGGAGGCAAAAATGACCCCCCATCAGTAAGTGGATACAGTCCAAAGCCTAGAGAATCATTCTTTTTTTCAGAGAAGACACAACTGCAGAAACTTTCCCTGCTGCCAGTTATCTCTAACTGAGGTAGCCAGAAACCAACTTTTAGGAATTCTTGATGTTTCCCCCAAATATGCATCCATTTCAGTATGTCCTGTTTCTGTAAGGTCATTGGCACTCAAGCAAAAACACACAAAGCGAATGTACAGCTGGAAGCCTCAGATCTTGACTCGGGCTCACCTGGAGCCCACCTGTTTGAGTAGCCACATATCCATCTCTCTAGAGTACCCATCCCTCCCCAGTATGGCTCATTCCTAGAGAAAATGTTACAGGCTACACATTCTGGAGAAAGAGAAGAGAGAAAAGAAACAGGAAGACCCAGAGAGAACTGTTTTTTCTTTTAAATTGGTGCAATACTCCCATTATCAGGAGTAGGGAAACCAAGTGACCATAGATAGTTTGCTACATCTTCTCAAACAGCAAGCCTTTCAATGTTGGAGTAGTTAGAAGACCCATGTTCTGCTGGAAGTGGGAGACATCCTGATGGATGTGGAAAGAACACCAGATTTGGAGAATGACTATCTGGGTTAAATTCTTACCTCTGCCAGTTTCTTGGAGTTGGATAAATCACATTAACTTTCTGAGCCTTAGTTTCCTCATCTATAAAACGGGAGGTGTGGACCAGATGGCTGATGAGATTCCTTCCATCTTTAAACAGATTTGTCTAAGAGCCTCTAAATCACCCAGTGTTCAATGAGTCAGGGAAGCTCTTCTGATTGGGAATATCTCCATCCCACCCTTTACATTACATTAGTATGCGTTTTCTCAAGTTTTTCTTCCAAGTAAGTCTTATCATGAGTGAAAGCTGAAAGCCCAGGAAAACTTGAGGAAGAGGGAAGAAGTGGACAAAAGGTGAATAAAGCCAGAGGATTGACGCAGACTTTCCAATTTTGTCCAGAGTCAATCCTGCTTGTTACTTTTGGTAACTTTTTCTTTTGAGTGTGTGTATTGGCAGGAAGGAGGGAAGAGTGGGTGATGATGGAGATATATGAAAGAGAGTACAAAGGAAATAACCAAATATCAGGATGTTTTGTACTTTGGGGAGCATGGTCAATTCTGCTTGGCTCATGGACTTTCCAATATTATTTTTCATTATGCACTTACATTTTCATTATCAGATGGTGAACTTTTTGCTGTGAAATTCCAATCAATGGATAACTTTACTCTGGAACCCTATCAAATTGCATACTTATATGTGTTTATTTAAATTATGTTTTATCATTTCCTCTTATTTGTATTAGTTAAAAAGAAAAGGCCAAATATGTTATCTCTCTTCAGACATAATCTCCTCAAAGATTACTTAACTTCATGAGTTAATAATAGTCAGTCATCCAGAAAACTAGTTTGCATTTCATTTGGGTGAAAGACTTTTAAAATTAAATATATTCAATAGATGAATTATTCTTCCATCTGATATTTGAATTAGGGAGGAAGCAGTTATTCTGTGCTCAAAATCAGAGCTATTTATTCCATTAGGGCCTTTTATTTTAACAAGCTTAATCATCTTTATATTTTTCTCCTTGGTTTCATTTCCATCCCCTCTTTACTGCTTTGTTCACATAAATGCTTCAAGTATAATTAAGCTACTGGTGGGTGGTAAGTAGATATTTTCCCTGAGTTTATTCTTATACCAGGTAAAGGACCTTTAGTGATTTTCTCATTTGTTCGGATGTACATTTGTTATTATTATTTTTCAAAGCATGTCATAGATAGAAAGAAAAGATAAAGGGCCAAAGGGCATAATTTAAGTAAGTAGTGGAAGGCACTACTAAGATGTGCCTATTGAGGACCCAGCAAAGCATTTCTCTCTACTTTAGCTATGGAGTACTTTAGTATGAAGTGAAGAAGCCTGGAATAGGAAGTGACTAGGATAAACCTTTGGGCCAGATTCTACCTGAAATATCATCCTGGGCAATCCCTGAACCAGCTATGGTTATTTTGATTGTTTATCAATATGAAATGCTACATATTTCCCATAGGACAACTTCCAGGCCGACACATTTGTTTAATTCTTCCGACCTCCATTTGAACCATAATTGATGCAAAAGGCTGCACACTTTTTCCCAAAGTGCATATTCCTTTCTTCTTTGCATGTGTAACTTCCATTAACATTAATGAGAATTAGCCAGGCGCAAGAAGAGGAGAGAGGATACCCCTAAGTGATCAGACTCCCAAAGGACTGATCACTCTGAATTCCTTCCCAGATCTAGATAGAAAGGAGGAAGGCTCAAATATGCTTTTTTTTCTCTTTTCTTCAATTGGAGGCCTGTAGTGATGAACTATGGAAGTAAAAGCAAGCCTGTGGGGATGCTTGAGTAGTTCCCTATGTTCCTGAGACCCTGGGGGCTTTAGCATGGGGGAGAGAAAGTAAGTTATTCACTAAGACTGTGCTAGGCTAGGGCAGCACAAGCAGAATTTTGACAGACTTCCAAAATACCTTCCTTTTGTTCATGTGTCAGAGCCATAGGGCTCATAAGGTTAAGTTCAGCTCATTTTGAGTGATGTCCACTAATGACCTCCTAAAAGATCATGACCTGGGAGATGCTATTTGCCCTGATTGGACAGTTGCCTGATGAATACACCTGAGGATGGGATTGGGCTTTGCTCCATGCAAACACCAGTGACATCTCTGTCCTACCAAGAGACCTAGTCCCAGGGCAGCTCTATTTCTGAACATCCAGAGGGCACAGGGAAATTTGAGATGTGTTGGAGGTAGAAAGGAGGCTCCTGGGAAAATGTCCTTTTCTGATTGGCTAGGGAGGAGGTAGTGATTTGTGACACAAAGAGGACTTTTGGACATAATCATCATCAAAGTTGCCAAATTCAGCTTCTTGTCCTGTCTGCTGTAGGTCACCTGCTACCTTGTTCTTGAAACCAGCCAGTGCCAATTTAATTTAATAGGATTATGGGATCACAGATTTGGATTTTAGAGAGTTAAATTCTCTCATTTAACAAAGGAAGAAACTGAGTCCTATAGAGGTTGTATGCCTTATCCAGGGTCATACAGGTAGCAAGTGACAGAAGTGAGTTCTGAACCCAAGTCTTATAATCAAGTATATTGATTTTTCCATTATACCATTATACATCAGGCCTCTGCCCTTTTATTATTATTATTATTATTTGCTGAGGCAATTGGGGTTAAGTGACTTGCCCAGGGTCACACAGGTAGGAAGTATTAAGTGTCTGAGGCCTGATTTGAACTCAGGTCCTCCTGACTTCAGGGATCTATCCACTGCACACCTAGCTGCCCTCTGCCTCTGCCCTTTTTTAGATGAAATACAAGTAGGCTTCCTTGCAATTAAGCCAAATTAGGCTATCCAAGTGGACACTAGTGATCTCCTTCTTAGCTGCTGCCATGTTCTGAGAAAGAACAATGTTGCCATAACATACATAGCAGCAATTTCAGTGACCATAGAGCTAATCTCTTACATTTAATAGATCAACCAAATGATCAATAAGCATCTGTTAAGTTGCTACCATTATAAGAGACACTGTGCTAGGTCATAAGTTTAACAAAGACAAAAATAAAACATTTCCATTCTCCAAAGTGCTTCCATTCCATCCAGGGAGACTACACACACACACACACACACACACACACACACACACACACACACAGTGCATTTATAGTATATATATGTTTATACTTGTATATATCTATGTATACATATTTACACACATATATTTTGAAAATATGGATTTAAAAATAGATTCAAGTTAATTTTTTGAAGGAAAACACTACTATCTGGAGCAGGATGGGATGGGGAGTCTCAGGAAAGGCTTCATGTAGAAGGTTCCACTGGAGTTGAGCATTCTGAAGGAAATCAGGTCTTTTAAGAGGCTGAGTCAAAGATGGAATGCATTCCAGAGATGGGTAACAGCCAATACAAAGGGATGCAGATCAGAGATGGAGCATCAAGTGTGTGTGAAAGAAACCATCACTCCTGGAGGACTTTCCCAGCTGCATTTCAACCTCCATTATTCAAAAATCTTCAGGAAGAAGATGATTATGTCAAGATGACAATAATTCATGTTTACACGAAGCTTTATGGTTTATGAACACTGTGGTGTGTCCACAGGCACAGAGAGCTGGCCCTGAGGCCCAGAAGATTGGACTCATGTCCTGCCTCTGACACTTACTGGCTACAAGACTTTGGACCAATGATCTGACCTCTCAATGATCTGGGTAACTTTCTGACTCCAAGTTATAGGGAATGTGCCAGCTTGCATCGATAAAAGGAGTTCTCTATTTATGGAAGAAATCTTATATCTACTCTGTAGACAATTCATCTTTAAGATTTATGAGACACACAAGCCCTTAATGGAAGGTAGTAGAAATATTATTTGTCCTTATTTTAGAGATAAAGAAAATGAGTTAAGTGACTTGTCCAGAGCAGGTAAATGGTAAATGATGGTGCTGGAATTGGAACTCAGATCATCATACTACAAGGCCAACATAATTTTAACTATTTTTGGCTGCCTTTGTAATGGGGAAAGACCATTGTCAGAGGGCCTGGGTTCAAATGCCTCCTTGTATACTACTTCTGTGACCTTAAGCAATTAATTTCTCTGTTTCAGATTCCTTAGGGTAACTACGTGGCACATTGGATAGAGTGCTGGGCCCAGAGTCAGAAAGATTTATCTTAGTTCAAATCTGCTAGCTGGGTGATTCTGGGTAAGTCATTTCATCCAAGTTGCCTCTGTTTCCTCATTTATCAAATGAACTGGAGAAGGAAATTGGCAAACTACTGCAGTATCTTTGCCAGAAAACTCTCCAAAAGAGTCACAAAGAGTCAAACGTGACGGAAATTGATTGAGTGACAATATGCTATTTGGAGTGGATCCATTACTTTGCAAAGATGGAGAAGTTCTCTCTCTCCCTCCATCAGTGGTTTGACTAATATGAGACTAATATGTAGAACAGTGACTCTCTGTCCATAAATATACTGTATGATCTTGGTCATCTGTTTCCTATCAATTCAAGAGACATATATTGAATATATATGACAGGAAGACTATATGACACAGTGGGAAGAGTTAGGAAGTTAGGAAGCAATCCCTTGTTGGAAGGTGATAAAATCTTCCTGAATTCAAATTTGGCCTCAGACACTTATAAGCTGTGTAACACCCCGGGCAAGTTACCTTACCCCATGTACCTCAGTTTCCTCATTTATTGAATGAGCAGGAGAAGGAAATGACAAACTTCTCCAATGTCTCTGCCAAGAAAATCCTATATTGGGTCATGGAAAGTTGGATGGGACTAAAAAATGACTCAACAACTACAACTTCCTTGTCTGTAAAATAGGACTCCTGAAGTCCCTTCCTGCTTTACATCCAAGATTCTATAATAAACAAACATCTCCTTCAAAGACCTCATGGCCTTCTCCACTCCTGTTGTAACTGTTAGTTATCTGCTATCATTGCTGTAGTGGATATGAACACTGGTCATTTGGGGAATGATCTGGCTGTTTGAATGTCTGAAAGAGCCATATCATTGGAGGTCATTCTTTTACCTTAGATGAATCCTTAACCTGCAACTGTTATCTTCAAAGGTTGCTTTTGAAGGTGGGAAGACAAGGGACTGCTTTAAAAAAAAGAGCTTCTAAAAAACATGTTTTTCTTCAAATTATATACCAGCTTTTTGGAAACATGCCAGGCTGTGGGTGTTTCTATTGAATTCTGAGGGAATCAAAAGGTTACCTAACTGAGGACTTAAGTTTATCTTATCATCTTCATCAACAGTGGGAACACAAACTTGTAGTTGGAAGAGATTTTTGTGAAAACTTCTCATTTTATAGATGAAGAAATTAAGGTACAAGTCGGTTATGTGATTTGTAGGAAGAGTCAGAAGTGAGATTTGAACCCTGGTTGTCTGGTTCCCGATCTTATTGTTCTTTTTATTATATCAAATCCTCAAAGGAGGATCCTAAGAAAGCTAATTCATTGCCTCTTCTCAGGGGCAAGGATTTATTATTCACACACAAAGTTTTTCATTGGAAGATCTCAAACTAATTTACTTATGTTTAATAATTTCCCCCTAGGAAGCCTGAGCTTCTAGCTGGGCAAGAATGGGTTGAAATTATGTTTCACTGGCAGGAGCTTTCACATCAAGAAGACCAATAATTCATTAGGTGAATTGGAGAATGGCTACAGGAATGGCCACTCTCCCCCCATCAGCTTCTCTCGGATTCAGGAGAGAGAAGGAGACTTCTCCCCTGGCAGTGATTTTCCTGTGTAAGTGATTTTCACAAATGGAAGATGGTAAGGTTTCCTGCAACTTGGAAATGGTTCTTTAGTGGACACTTGTCTCTAATTGACAGGCTTTTGTCCTGATGCTTCATCTACATCAAACCCAAGTTATTACTTAATGTGTGAGAATAAGAATAAATAATGGGATGTAGAAGGGAGTCAACTCAATCAGCTCATCTCTTCCATATCTTCTTGTCTGGAAGTAGACAGAGACCAAAAAGTGATGCATTTGGGACTTGGGCTTTGCAAGGTCTTTTGCATTTCTTCAGAGTCTTGTTCATGTCAAACATACTCAGACTTTGAGGAATAATAATGGACTTGCAGTTGTTTTTTAGGTCCTCAAAATAAACAACAGGATTCTCTTGACATAAATTGCTGGAGTAGGCAGCGATGCTTCAGAGTTGTCCTTTAGTGAGATGAAAGAAGCAAGCCAAAATTTAGTTTCATTGTGTTTGCCCTAAAAATAAATACCCTCACTGCCTTATTCATTCTGAGATCAAAGTTTTCAAGGCACAACAAATTGCTAGCTGTTCATTAGATATACTTATATATTCCTCTTGGTCCCACTTACTTTTAACTTTTCTCTTTTTTGTCCTCAGGAACTTGGATTTGTACAAGAAAATTGACGGAGGGGGTTGATTAGCACTATTCTTCCAGTTCCCCAAATCCCAAGACACCTGGAAGGGAATTCAAACTTTAAGAACAAGTTCTCTGAATGAACTCTTTAGAAAACCCAATGTTCTAGAGCTTGTCCGAGTCCTAAAATACATCCTTCATCAATTTTAAATCTGTTTTCAGTGTTTACATAGGTTTCTTATTTATTGTGAAATATTTATTGCCAAATTCTGCACCTGCTCTTCTGGCGGATGACAGGGTCCCCTTTTTACTATGGAGGAAGAAATCTTTAAAAACAAAAACAAAAACAAAAAACAAAACAAACAAAAAATCCCTAAACTTACATAGCTCAGGTTTTTCTCAGCCTCAGAAGTGGAGGAATCCCTTTGATGAGACTGCAAAAGGTGATGTTTGGTAATATAATTGAAAACAGTTCAGTTCAAGGAAAGAAAAATCAGACCAATGAGTTGTTAGGGTAGCATGCTTACCTACAAAATAATCAACTGATTGCCTGAATGATTTATTTCCTTGCTGCTTGTTTTGATCATGGGCAGCAATGGCAATACAATGACGATATCAAAAAAAATGTTAGGAACTGAGAGCCATCTATTCTAATCCCTTTGTTTTACAGAGAAGGAAACTGAGGCACAGAGAAGTTATGTTACTTACTTGGTCATATGAAGAACTTAGATATTCCTTCCCTTTTGTTCAGCTCTCAACTCATTACACCATACTACCTTGTGTGTACCAGTGACATTTGGTGAAACATTTATAGTTCTAATAATATTTTTGAAATGTATTTATTTTATTGATCATGTGACTCAACTAGGCAATTAATGCATTCACAAGATTTTAATTGCTTATGCCCTACAAATGGGTCTCACAGCTCAAGTCTTTACAAGTATCTATTTTCTCCCAAAGTATATAACTCCTCCAATATGGTTTATAGTCATTCTAACTGGTCTCTCTACTCTTTCCCCATTCTAATCCATCTTGCAAAAGCTACTATATATCTTTTACTTGAAAAATGTTATCAGATCATGTTCTTTTTCTTCTCCAAAACCTCAGGTGACTCCCTGGTGTTTATGCAATAAATCACCAACAGTTTTATTCTGGGTACTCAAGCTTGGCATTAAAAAGAATTCCTAATCTGTTTTTGATAAACATTTCTGATCTTATCTCTCACAACTCTCAAAATTACTCTTTGTATTTCTTCTCTTCCATATGTATTTTTTCTCTCCAGCATAATATAAGCTTTTTGAGAACAGAACTGATTACATTTTGGTCTTTGTCTTCCCAAGGCCTAGCACAGAGCCTTGCACATAGTAGATCCATGAATATTGTGTTATTTGTAATTAATTATTGATTTTTTATATCTTTAAAATTTTTTGATCGATGTTTAAAAAAAATCACTGTCCCTACAAATGAACCCTTTCTTGTAACTCAGAAAAACTGTTAAATTGTTTACATCTGGGAACATATTGTTTCACACCTGTCTCTGCCAGCTCTTTGCTCTGGGGAGCCTCCGTGAGATTTTCTAGGATTCTGATGTGTGTTATTTCTACATGAAACCCGGACTATCAGCTGCTTTAGTATAAAAAAAAAAAAATCAATCTGCTTATTTTTTTAACTGACTGCTCTATCAAATTGTTTGGCATTACATCAGTGAAACAAATGACTGTTTCACTCATGTTTTCACTTCTGAGACCATTTTTTTGGCATCATGTCACTGAACATAGTCAGTCTGTGTTCTCATGGGGTTGCTGGACTAAGTGAGAACAGAATGGCCTGACTCTAAATGACCTCTTCGCTCTGGAGATAGAGGACTGTTCTGACACATAATATAGAAACTTCTACAACACAAAGAATGGGATAAAATAGCTTCCAAAAGAAACCAGAAGGAAAAAACTAAGGTTTAGGTAAGCCCTATTTATGAACAATTGGAAATTCTAAGTTGGGTCCAACAACTAGAACTTGAGCTAGCCAAAACCAAAGCCTGGCTCTCTGACTCCACAATCTTGACATCTTTTCACCCTTGTCTACCACCAAAAACTTAGTCAGTTGAGGTTAGGAGAATGTTAGGAGTATTAAGCCACATGGATATAGATTATTTTTGCACAAGGGACAAGATGGAAGTGGGGGTAGGGGAAGAAAGGAGCTATGGAATGTAGTCTTTCTCCAGCTGTCTAATCAAAATCATGAAAAAGAGTTCATTTTTTTGTGAGTTAGTGTGTTTTTGGATTCCAGTATTCCTCCCCTACTCCCATCAAACAAAAGAATCAAAGGAAATGACAATAAAAATCATAATACTGTGTGACCCTGGGCAAGTCACTTAACCCTAATTGCCTCAGTAAAAAAAAAAAAATCATAATAAACTTAGGCAATACTGGACTCATATCACGTAGAAGAGAGTTATATAGAGTAATCAAATATATTTAAAATACAAAAGCACAGTATATGGACATATAACAATAGTGCATAAACAACCCTACATACTGGAATACATGCCAAAAAAATTTCACTTTCCTAATCCGTAAAATGGGGATAATCAGGGTTATTGTGAAGATTAATTGAAATAATAGGTGAAAAATACTTTGTAAAATTTAAAGTGCTGGGTAAATGTTAACTATTATTATACTGATTTATAACCTATCCAATATATCTGGGGTCAAATCTAGCCCATTGCCTGATTTTGTATAGCCAGAAATCATTCTTAAATCACTGGTGATACAAAAATAAACCATGGGCTGAATTTGACCCTCTGGCAATCATTTGCTGATCAATTTGCTGAATCTACCTATTTAGCCATAATTGAGGATGCCAGATGGTATGACGAAGTGCTAGATTTGGAGTCAGGAAGACCTGGGTTTGAATCCTACCATAGACATTCATTGTGTGACTTCCCAAAAGTTCCTTTTCTTCATCTTCTGCTTTCTCAGAGGTAAAATGGAGGCAGTGATAGCTTCTCACAGTTATTGTGAAAATCAGTGAGATAATTTCTATAAAGCATTTTGCAAACCTTAAAGCTCTGTATAAATGTTAGTTCTTCTTATATTAGCATATATCAATCTATGGGCTGTTGTACATGCAAAATTGCTATTGTTTGCAAAGCACACTCCATCAATAAAATAACCACTTCTCCCACTTCTCTCTTAGATGAGACTTGAAGGTAGGAAGGAAACATGAAGAGGGAGAGCATTCCAGGAATGGGGGGCAGTCAGTGGAAATCTTGAGATCTAAAAAGCTTTTGAGATCTTTTCATTGAAAGACACAAAAGAGAACAATCAAATAATAGGTCATAACAGTGAGTGAACATAACAGCTTTTCAGCAGGGGTCATGTTTTGCTGTGTGTAGATATTCACTGTACATGATACAGAAATAACAGACAAAAGTAAATTGTCTCTTATTTCAACTCAGCAAAATGTTTCAATATAAATCCATTTTCCTTGCTTTATGAGAGTCTGTCAGCTTAATGGATGGTATCATACTTTAATTTCCATTTTGTATTTGGATATTTTAGTTGTGTTTTTGTATGTGTAAGGAATGACAAAACAGTCGATTTGGTTGAACCATAGAGGTAGGGAGATCATTCAAGAGGCTATGGGAATAATTTTGGAAAGAAATGATAAGGATCTTAAATAAGTAGTGTCTGTGTGGATTGAAATTAAAGGCAAGAAAGATGTCTTCCAAATTAATAACTTTTCTCTATGTCTTTATAAGAAATATTTGAATAATTTCCCATCCTTCCTTACTACAAAAGAAAAATTGGACCATGAAAGTAATTGTCTTTAATGAGTAATGATTTTCACACCTTTAGTCAGCCATCTCTCTACCAGGAGGAGGGAGGCATTTCTCCTTTAATACTTTTGTAATAGAAAATATGCAGAACACAGTTCAACTTTTTTTGATGACAGAGTTATTATGAGCATCGGTTATTATCTTTTGATTAGAAAACCTTTCTCTAGGGTCAAAAGTGGGGTACATTGAGATAGGCATGGGGGGACTCAGTTTTTCTTTCTAGAAAAGTGTTTTTACCATAACAATGGTAATAAGTAGAATAAAAAGGAATGACATTATTATGAAGCATACTAATATAATAATTAAAGAGATGGTTTTGGATTCAGGAATAAATGAGTTCAATATTCTCTAATACACTAAGTGACAAGCTGCATGAAGCCTTTAACTTCTCAAGGTCTCAGAAAAATCTCTCAAGTACCTGCAAGTTTTCTTTAGTTGAGAGTCTATTTTATCTAAGAAATTAGAGACTCAGATCAAATCTCTCTCACTCTCCACCAAAAAATGCCAAACAAATAAAAACAAGCAAAAAAAAAACCCTAAAACAATATTCAGCAACATATTCAGAAAGTGTTTTGCAAGCTAGAAAGTACCTTGGTCATTCTAAGTATCTTTATTCTGGAAACATCCTTTAACATCCTCTAACTCAGATAAAAGAATTACAGCAAGAAAAGTTAAATAAAGAGGAGAAGAATTCATGAGGCAGTCAGTGCCCATCTCTCTTGTGTTTCTAATCATATTCTCTTTGTTGGTTCAGTATGTTCACAAAGAGAGCATCAGTTTCTCTGTGTCCCAGTAATAATCACTGTGGGCTTGAATCAGATACTGGAGCTCTCTGGACTAAAGGAAATTGTAGGTATTGCTGGGAAGCAGGTTTAGGGATGCTATAAATACAGGTGTGCTACACAGCTTATATCATACACAGACTGAATAGGAATATGATATTATAAAATAATTTCACTAGGACATCTTAGAAAATATATTATTATTGGTGTATGCAATTACTTGTGAAGTCATATATGGCCTTAGAAGACTATTACCTAGGACCTGATACGTAGTACTTAATAAATGTTAATTTGTGTGTGTGTTTTTTTTTAATTGATCCAATACACATTGTGTGCCCCTAGAGAAGCCAGTTAGCTTCTTTGTACCTTTATTTCCCCATTTGTAAAAAGGGAATAATAACACCTGATCTACCTCACAGGGTTGTGAAGAAAGTGCTTTGTAAATTAATCACAAGTACCTACTATATTCCAGATATTATATGTAATGATGGGAACACAGACATAAAAATGAAGTGGTCCCTATCATCAGAGTGCTTACATTCTATTGAGGAAAATAATATATATGTATATAATATATAAGGAAAATAATATAAACATGTATAAGCATGTTATATATATATATAAATATAATATATACATATATAAGTATAACATATATAAATGAATATATATAATCTTGGGAGAGAGGCTTTAGCAGCTGGGGTGAGACACTAGCAATAGTAGAAGGTGATATTTGAACCCATCTCTGAAGGAAGCTAGACATTTTTGAGAGGTGCAGATGAGGAAAGGGTACATTCTGGGCATTGGGGATCACAAAAGGGCAACTTGAAAACTTATGGGTGGAAGTTGAAATGCCATATGTGAAAAACAGGAAGCAGGTCAGTTTTCCAAACCAAAGAATGCATTGAAGAGAATTAATATAAAGGATGTTCCTAAAAAAGAAATTAATAACTACATTTAGGCTTTTAGAACACCTGTGTAATAAGGCTGGTAAGAGAGATAGGCTAGAGTCAGATTGTGAACCAGCAAGAGGCTTTTGTAATTCATCCTAGAAGTAATAAGTTTTTATTTGAACTTATTGAATGGATGAGGGAGTATGACCAGGCTTTTGCTTTAGAAATTTCACTTTAGCTGCTATTTTGAAGGATGGATAGAACAAAATTTAATCCAATATCCAGATTTTTCAGATGAAAAACCTGAAACCTAAAGCATGTTGTTGGTTGCCTGAGTGCCCAAAAAGAAAACTGAATAGAAGGCTTTCACCTCTTTGCTCAGTGCTTTTTCCACTTGAGTCTGTATTTGTGATTTCATCAGTATAGTGAATTTCTTTTCTGGGAAATCTCTCCACATATAAAGATGTGCAACTAATAGATATTTAACTTAACAGATAGAGAGATTCACTTGGGGCATTGACCAAATTGAATGATTTGTCCAAGGTCACATGATAGTTATATGTGTCAAAGATAAAACTTTCTAAAACTACTAAAAAAAAAAAAAAAAAACCCAAAATGCAAACAAACCACAACACAAAGCCCAAACTTTATTATATAAAGAGCAGGTCTTTTCTATTATAAGATCATCCTTTTATCCACTATTCCATGCAGTTTCTCAATCTTTCCAATACATGAAGTAATTCAGTTAAAAAAGTGAGTTGGACTCAAACATTCACATTCTTTCTTTCAGAACATCTGTAGGGCCTCTGGCCCTAGGTATCTTCTTCAACCCCAAAGTGACCGTGGGCATGCATATTCTGGGTGGAAATCTCTTCCAGCTCTGTTTTTACTCTTTGTATTTGCATTTGAATGTTTTTTTCTAATGCTCTGTCTTATCCCAAATGTCCACATGGATTTTATAGGTTTTGAAGACAAATCCTCCAAATCCACAAATTTTAAGGTCCCATGTTGCATCTTTTGCCTGTACATCTGCAGGAGAGAGATGTAGGTTGATTAAAAAAGAAAAAGCAAGAAAATTGCTTTTAAAGTCTGAGGCATTATTATGCAAAAGAGAATTTCTGGTAGAGTTATGCTGGAATTTTTCCAATAAATTAATTTTACAGACTTTTAAGGGATAGCTTTTAGATTAATGGAAATATTACTTGAATTAAAATTTGGCCCATTAAGTCATCAATTATATTGTTGTTGCAACATCATGTGCTTAATGTTAATGACACACACAAATAAAAGGAAAATGGCACAAGAAAGCTATTTGCTTTACTGTTTTTGGTGAGCTGAGCCAAACCCTTAATAAGATTTACCCTTGGAAGTCAAATCAGAGGTTGTGTTGTCAAAGGGGAAGATGAGCAGTAGTGTACATAGGATCCATGCTGCCAGTAGTCACTGTTCTGTTTAACAAGGAAAATTCTTTATGACCTTTGAAGAGGACATGGGAACCCTCTCCCTCCAGATTTCCCTTCTTCATCTTTCTCATTCACTTTTTCCCTCTTAGATCTACTAATTTTCCAGAGATCTCTTCTGGTTCTATTTTTCTGTCCTCATTTCCTTTTTTTGCTTTCATTTAATTTTCCTCCTCCATTCATTCTTCAGACAATCCTTTTTATGTTTCAGTAGTAGTCAGTCAGTCAATAAGTGCATATTAAGTGCATCCTATGCCTTAGTACTGTACTAAATGGTAGAGATACAAAAAAAAAAAGGCAAAAGATGGTCTTTTTCTCAAACAACTATATCGAACAAGATATATATGGGGAAAACTGGAGATAATCAATAAAGGGAAGGCACTAGCATTAAGGGAGGTCAGGAAAAGCTTCTCATAGAAATATTTTTTTCATTGTTATTGTGGCTTGTTCTTTGTTTTCAAATTGAATTTAAGTGAAAGGGAACTATGCTAAGTCATTTGCCTCACCTTTTCCTCCAGACCCATCTGGGTCCAGTAGCCAGATATAGATCAGGATGACTGGAGATGGCCGTGGATGCAATGGGAGGCATAGATTTTAGTCAGGATTTAAAGGAAGCCAGGGAAGCTAAGGAACAGAGATGAGAAGGATTCCAAACAAAGAAAATGTCCAGAGTCAGTCAAAGGAGTGTATTATATGAGGAACAATAAGGAACACAGTTTCATTGGATTAAAGAGTATATTGGGAGAAGGAGTAAGGTATGGTATAAGAATACTGGAAAGGTAGAAAGGCACCCAGCAGGTTATGAAGGATTTTATATTTGATCCTTGAGGTAATAGGGAACCACTGGAGTTTATTGAATAGGAGTGTGACGTGTATCATGACCTATGATTTAGGAAGATTACTTTGGTAGCTGAGTGGAATATGGACTTGTATGGAGAGAGACTTGGCAAGGCAACCTTTCTAATGGACTTCTCTTTTCCTCCTACTCCCTTCTGGCCCTCCTCTCATGGTCCCTTTGTTTTTTCTGATCTTTTGTTTTATGCAAACTGCATTTCTATCAAGATATATATATATATATATATATATGTACGTATTTATAGACACACTTATATAAATATATATACACATATAAAATATTTCTTTCATATTCCATCCCTTTTCATATAGAGCAGACAACATTGAAAGATATATAATAAAAAATAATATCTCAGAACTTCAAAGATCTATAATTTCTTCCATGTAGACACTTTCTTGATAAATGCTGGCTATATATTTTCAAGAGTTGCTGTGAGCAAAAACCTATCACACAATGGTCAATGTGATGACAAGTTTCTCCAAACTTAATTGAACTGGTCCTTGGACAGTGGGCATATAGTCCATTTTGTCAGGACCTGTCAGAGTTAGTATTCTGCTAGTAGGGCCTTTAAGAACCAAGAGACACCTTCATGCTGGGGTGAGACATTAGAATAGGAAGAGAGAGACAGGAGAATATACAGACATATGCATGAGATGATTTATAGTTTGTAAATGCTTTGCATAATGTCATATCCATAAGGACAGCATGGCATCCCATTATACTTCTGGCTAGGTACACTCTGGGTCATCTGTCCTAAATGTGCCTCTGAAGCAAACCAGCTGAGACCACATGGAAACAGGTGTACTCTGGAGCAGCTGTCCACACACTGAACTCTACAATTCAGTGGGCAGCTGATCCTTTAAGAGACCAACCTGCTAAGGGCATTCAATCATCCTTTTTTTTTAGGCAAACAGGATAGAAACAGGTTCTCCATTCATTTTATCTGATGATTTTTCAGGGAGGTGAAACAGAGGAGGGAGGGTTATCTCAGAGAAGGAAAAGCAAAAATGCCAGGCTATACTTGAATTTTTCCTTGCTGGGTTTAGGCTGATCCTGTAAAAGAACAAAGTTTTTATCTTGTCTCTAGGAGGATCAGCTGCTCCCACCATTTCTCTACCTCCTCAACTCTAAGCTGACCTTCCTGCATGCTGTCATTGTGTGGCTAAGTGGAATTCTCTTGACTACTGGAGCAGATTCAACAAAATCATTTGCTTTTTCTTATCCAGTCTATTTAGTGGGCTCCCAGCGGAGAATTGGTGGGATATAGTTTCTTTCAAATTAAATTTTATTATTTTTCAATTAACAAAAATGAATTTAAAAAAATTTTTCCCCTCCCCTTGCCATTGGAAAAAAATAAAATAAAACCAAGCTTTTATAACAATTATGCATAGTCAAGAAATCAGATTCCTGCATTAGCCATGTCCAGAAATGTTTGTAGAAGTGATTATTTTTCCAACTAAATTTCTTATTTTGAACTATATGAACAAAATACCTTGTCCATTTAATGAATTTTTCTTTTTTCACTTGCTTGCTTTTAGTTCACATAGAAACAAGCAGGGTTTTTTTGGTGGTGAATTCTTTCCTTTGAACACAATGATCCACTGGTTATGTGTGTTTATGCTCTATCCCTTGTTGAATTCAAGCTCCTAGAAAGTAAAAGCTGTTTTTTGCTTTGGCTTCATATCCCCAGTGCCTAGCACAAGCAGAGTAGTCTAGTTACTTTTTAATAAAATGATTGTTGATTGAATTGTTTGAGAGCTGTTATAGAAAACATAATTATCTCTATCTAAAAACCAATCACACCAGGGTCAGCTGAATCCTGAGTTTTATGTTTTATGTATAGTTAAGAGCACCAGATTTTAAGAGAAGTATTGGCAACCTGAGGTATATCCCAAGGGAGTACCACCAGGATGGAAAAGGGATCAATCAATTGAAGGAAACGGTGTTTTTTATTCTAGCTAAGGGAATGCTTGAGGTGGAAATCTGGGGTTTGGGGTTTGATATCTGTCTTTAATCAGTGGAAGGGTCGTCATATGGAAGAAAGATTAGACATAGAGTAGTAGTTCCAAAAGTCCAAGAGTGGAAGTTACAGGAAAGTGAATTTCAGCTCATTGTCAAGTACTTAATTTTCTTCTTTCTTCCTCTTCTTCCTCCTCCTCCTCTCTCCACCTCCTTCTGCTCCCTCCTCCTCCTGCTCCCTCCTTCTCCTCCCACTCCCTTCTCCTCTTCCTCCCTCCTCCTCCTCTAACTTTCTCCTCTTCCTCCCTCCTCCTCCTCCTCCTTCTTCTCCCTTCTCCCTTTTCTTCTTCTTTCTTCTTCCATTTGAGGTTAAGTGACTTGTTCAGGTTCAAACAGCTAGTAAATGTTAATTGCCTGAGGTCATATTTAAACTCAAGTCTTTCTGACACCAGGGCTGGTACCCTGTTGTGTCACCTGGTGAATCCTAGGTACTTCCTAAAAATTGGTTGGTGCTGTCTGAGAAGCAGCGTGGAATGGACTGTTTTGGGGGTTCTATCATTAGAGTTTTACTGTCAGGGAATGATTGGATGACCACTCGTCAGGGAGAGATTCACACATCAGGCAGGAGCTAGAATTAGATGGTGTCTAGATAGGAGCTCTGGGTTCAGTCCATTTTATAAGTCAGCCTTGAAGTAAAACCTAATAAATGGCCAAAGTGACCGTGGCACCCGTGGCACAGGAGGCTTACATATGTTATTTAGTGAATTTAACATTTCTTATCCCAAATGCATGACTTTACACAAGAAGTCTCCCAAGTCCTCCATTCATTTCTTAAAATCCATGGCTTCCTTGAAGGTTTAAGTGGCTTGGTTCACAAAGCTTTTCTCCTTTATCCTAAAGATTAATGCTTTCTCTTTCTCCCCTAAGATCTTGCTGTCACCTCCCTTCAAGGATCTATGTATTTATCTGTGTTCACATTCTATTCCCTCAGCAGAATGTAAGCTTCTTGAGAGGAAAGGCTGTTTTTTTTTTTGTTGTTGTTGTTGTTGTTGTTGTTGTTGTTGTTTGTTTGTTTGTTTTGTTTTGTTTTGGTTTTTTTGGTTTTTTTGGCTTTGGAACCCTCGTGCCTAATGCAAGCATAGTAACTAGTCTAGCTATTGCTTAATAAATGCATGTTGATTGAATTGCTTAGGGACAGTTAAGGAAATATATGAACACACACAAAAAAAAGACCCAAACTACATATTCTGGGTTGATAATAAGATGTTGCTATTTTCCTTGTTAAAATAATTTAGTTATTAGGGCTACCTGTAAAGGAGCTTGCTTTGGGTACTTACTAGTTATGTGATTTAGACGTAAACCCCTTAATCTCATTGAGCCTCAGTTGCTTTATCTGTAAAATGGGGATAATAATAGTATCTATCTCAAATGAAATGATGTATTGAAATGCTTTGCAAACCCAAAGGTGCTATGAAAATGGAAACTATTATGATTTTGTCTGCATCCTTGAGAAAAGAAGGCACTTAGGTGAAAGTTACTATTGGGAAGTATGACCATGGACACTATGAATTGATCTCAACAAACAGAGGCAGAAGGGCAAAGAGTCATTGTAGGAAGCAAATGGGAAGGTCTGAAAAAATCACAGGTATAGTTTGGCTTAGCTTCGTTCTTAGAGATGAAAGCAGGCTGTAGCTAAAATGTATATTCCTACTTCATGGGCAGGAAATTTGCCTTTGAAGAGAGAAAAGGACATCATTTTACTTTATTAGGCTAGAGCTACATTCCAGGCCAAGACCAAGGTCAAGCTATCCATCTGTTCTCCCCATCTATATGAATTAAGTGGCTTCTGCAGGAATATGAAACAGAGCAAATGCATCATTGTTAGAGGGTACTTTCAGGGAGGCATCAGGAGCAGGGCTGCGCAGTCGCTTGTAATGAGGCATAGTTCCCAGTCATTTCTCTGCAATTGCTATTTAGGCTCAATTACAGCAGTGGCTTCTCATTATCCTTTAGTTACCAAGTTATTACTACCTTGCGGTAGAACAATTATGTATTTTTCACCTGCTTGCACAGGATGCATTTGTCTTGGTCTTCCCTGACTCTACCCTTCAGATGCTCAAATCTAGAGAGGTTAGCGGAAAGCTTGACTGCTGTTTGGTAACTTCACATCCTCATGGCGCCATTTATCATCCTCTGGATATGTGAAAAGGCTGTTACCCAGATGATTGAAAGGCTGGTTTGCATCTAACCGTCTGAGTCTCTCTTTCTGTATTTTAATCCATAAACATTTCCTACAATCCCTGTGTTTTCTGGATTCTTTCCCTTGACCCCAACCTTAGAAAAAAAAAATCCTTGTCTTTAATTTTATCTTCCTCTCATCCTGTTTCTCAGGTTGCTTATTTTTTCACTCCCTTTTATTTGTTTTGGAGGGTCATTTCTTAAATATAAATCAAGTTTCCTCTGTAAGATTCTTATGAAATGGGTAAGAACAATAGAACCCTAGAATAGAATTCCAATGTAAAATGGAATGACCAGTTTCCTAGAGATGGAAAGGGACCTCACTTAGACAACAAAATTTCAAAGAAAACTGCAATAGATAAAAGAATCTGAATATCAACTTGCAATTTTTACTTAGTTCCTCTGGATAGTTCATGCAAAAGATCTCATAGACATTAGGATAATAGACTCAGTCCTCTTTTTTGTATAAATGAGTGAAAAAGTATTTATTAAATTTTGCAATGAACTGGCCTAAGTATGATAAATGTAAAAGAATGACAATCTTTGCTCTTAAGGCATTCACGTTGTAAAAGGGAGAGACAATGCATATATATATATATATATATGAGATTTTAGCCACCAGTCAGATGGAAAGATCTAGTGGTCTCTAGGGTGCAGTAGCAATAAGACAGTAATACATCCTCTGTAGTGTCTTTTCCATTTATAAAACTATATCTGTTTCTGAAGTTGAACAATTTGACAGTGTCAAAGATGTTTGTGGCCAGAACTTTCTTTTCTGGGTCTATAGCACCCACAGAGGGAGTTGCCAGGTTGAATTTCTACAAGGAAATGTCTCCTGGATGATGGATCTGGGGGGCCAGGATGGAAGCAAGGCTAGTAGCCTAGGGACAGTATGGCATGTATACAGCTGAATTAACATCATTAATTGTATCTTCTCTCTTTAGAAGTGATTAATAGTGATCTTTTCATTGTAGAAGGCAACTGTTATTGGCTCCTTACTGAAGACATAACTCAGAGGAATGTTTCAATTAAGGGCTGAAGCAGGATGGAATGCTAGTAGCCCCTCCAGCTAGTACTTCAGTGGGGTGAAAATGAGAAAAATGTCATGTTCCCCTCAAGTATCCACAGTTACAGAAGCATTCATTTACCAAATAACACGCTACTTACATTTTACACAGAGATTGTCCTCCCAGAGCAGCTAGTGCACACGCTATTAAAAAGGCCAATCTTTCCAGGTAATGTAGGGAAAAATGTAATTTTGCAACACTTGATAGAGCAAGAGGATAGAAATTGAGATTGAGGGAGAATGTTGTTTTCTGTTTAAAGTGCACAAATGGTACATGCAAAAAAAAAAAAAAAAAGTGTCTTTGGCTACTATTCTTCCCCCAAGACCATTTGATTTTAAGAATTAAAAACCAGAGAAACTAAAAATTCAAAGAAAATCAAGCTCCTATTGTTAGTATCATGCAAAAAAAAAGTGGAAAAGAGGAACTGAAACATAAGAGACAAAATTTAATTATTTTTATAAGGCACCTCTCAAATGTATTTCATTTAAGAAATTATTCTGATTGGAAACACAAAAGCAGATTCTATACAAATATGTAGAAAACTTTGTAATTAATACTTGAAAATATTAATTTGGTGTTAATGAATTAAAAATGTTTTAGAAATTAATACCACTAATGAGCCTTTAATAAGATCGCTTAAAAGATAAGCTCTTTTTCAAAGTCTTTTCATATGGCTTGTTGAAATATCACAGTAACCTATATAGAAGACATGGGGTTCAATAACACCACTTTACAGATGAGGAAACTTAATCTCATAAAGATTAAACAACTTATTTCAGGTTGCATAGTTAATAAATGTAGAAATGATAATAGACTTTGGATCTTTTGACTCCTAAGCTAGTATGTTCATCATGCTACCTGAGAATTGGGCTCTTCCTGATAAGGGTTATTGAATCCAATTTTTTCATTTAAAAATGACTTGAGGGGGGTACACAGCTACCTAACTATCAGGGGCACATGGGCAATACTAATCAGAACAGGTTCTCTAAGCCAGAACATTTAATTTCAGATCTTGCATTCATTTAACTGTATCCCATTGCCTAAAATAGCTCCCCTTCCATTCCCCCAGCCCACAGTGGAGTTAGGGGAACACTTGAAAAACAAAATGGATGTATTAGAAATGGCTAAACAAATTATGGTATGTGAATATAGTAGAATATTATTATGCCATTAGAAATGATGAAATGAATAATTTCAGAGGAAACTGGAAAGAATAGATACAGAGCACAGTAAACAGAATAAGAACAATTTCTATAGTGATAATAACATTATAGAGGGAAAAAAATCTTTGTACTTCAGATGTCTGATTACTGCAGTGATAACATAATGGTAATGGGTGATACTTATATGGTGCTTATTATATAACAGCCACTGTGCATATACTGTACAATTATTATCTCTTTTCATCCTTTCAACAACCCTGAGCGGTAGAAGCCCTTATTATTTAATTTTACAGATGAGGAAACTGAGGCAAACAGATTAAATTACTTTTCTAGAGTCACACAGCTTGTGTCAGTGATCTTCTTGACTCTAGACCTGGCATTCTATCCACTATTCTACCTAGCTGACTAAATCATAACTTTAAAAAAAATGAGGATATAACAAGCCCATTATTTCCTGACAGAGAGAAGATGATTTTAAATGCAGAAAAACATAGCTTCTCAACATTTTTGTGTTGGAATTTGTTTTGCTGGATTCCATGGCTATATATTGAGAAACTTATTTTCCTTTTTCATTTTACTTACTCAATAGGCATGTGTAGGTTGTTTAATTCTATGTGTATGTGTATATATATATATATATGTGTGTGTGTGTGTACATACATATATGTATATATAAATTATATATGCATATATAAATAAATATGTAAACACACATATACATTTATATAGGTACACACATAAATGTGTGTGAATATATATATTATATATGTGTTTTATATATGCATACATGTATATATATATATGTATACATATATATGTGTATATATATATATATATGTGTATATATATATATATATATATACAAAGTGCCTACTATGGGCCATGCTAAGAAATGAGGATACAAAAAAGAGGCAAAGGATAGTTCCTATCCTCAAGAAGTTTATTATCTAATGGGGAAGACATATTCAGACAAATATGTACAAAGTAAACTAGATAATAGTATAAATAGGAAATAATTAAGAGAATAGTAAGAGGGATAAATTAATACATTTTAAGCAAAAAGAAAAATAATAAACTACTTAAAAATTGAATGAACAGATTGGACAAAAAAAAAAAAGGAGGCATCCCTGAAGTTTTTTAAGGGTCTTTTTTGAGCTCTGTACAAGAGAGCCCTTTGATGTACTATTGCCAGATGACTTTTCTGTTGCTCATTAAGCAATCAACTATTTAAAGAGAAAACACAAGAAGTGACATTTTTGTAACATGGACATATTCCATATCCTTTCTAGAAACTGAAAATCACATGGCTTTGATAGGTGATAGATGACAGGCTTTGGTTAGAATCATATCTTTGTATTCATAATTGTACATGAAATGGCATGACCATTCAAGATCCTAAAAAGAAAATTACAAGATCTTGTCTAAAAAAATTAAAATATCAATTTGGATTTTCTTACCAGTGGCAGAATTCCATGTAGTACAAGTGCACACATGCACAGATAATCCTGATTATGTATATTTATGATCACTGCAAGTTATCATTAAATTAAAAGCACTACTGGGATAGTGTAGATGATATGAGTGAAAGGCAAAGAATGTTTTATAGTGAAACTGGAAGTTTTATTTTTTAAAATGTAGTGTCCTGGAAGCACCTTATACTGCTAAAGAAATAATAAATAATGGCTTAGTTGCCAAGATTGCAAATTATGACCTACTCCATACGGTACTGTAGTCTTGACAAATAATGTTTGCTCAAACAACAGTGGTTTAGTGGTGTCATGAATTATTTAACCTCTTCAACATGGAAAATAATTCAAATCTAATTTCATTTTTAAAAAATGTGATGGGCTGGCATTTAACTACCTTCTTTGGATTGTCAGAGTGATATAGTAGAGAGAGCCATGGATCTGAAGTCAGGTCTTTGGTTCAAATATTGCTTTGCTACTTATTAACCATGTGAATGTGCAGCAGTCAGTTTGGGACTCTGGGACTAATTTTCCTCATTTACAACTAGGGGTGTCCTTGATCAGTTGAGTAGAGCCTTTGTTGTTAAGTTGTACATAATAGATTTGCAATTTAATGTGCGGTCATCTTTTCCTTATTATACTATATTATAGAAATATTTGCTTTATTCCATAAATTAAAAATAAAGTGTATATTTTTGAAAAGTAAAATAGGTTGAAAAAAATTTCAGTCTATAAATCTGTAAATCCTACAAATCTTGCCTTGATTTATTGTTTTGTTGATTATCCAGATGAGGTGATTGAAAAATAGGACTATGAATGATTATGAAAAAAATAATAAAGACTAAACATAAAAGTGTGCAATGCAATTTTTTGGAGAGCTGTTTGTTAAATACTGACCAGCACTTTCCTGTCTATAAACTAAGGCTAAATAACTAGATGATCTCTTTGATCCCAATTCTATGATTCCTAGCATATTGACCATAGAGGAGGTATACAATAGATATTCACTGATGAATTGATTTATTAATTCTCAATAGTAGGTTGTATCTAATAACTCTTTAGTTAAAGAAGCCCAAGAAGGGACTGGCAAAAGGCCATCAAAAATAAATGAAAGAAAATTAAAATTTCCTGAAATATGGTATATATATCATTGTTCCTTCACTATATTCAGCATCCAGATATTTGGAAACAGCCAATGAAACATCTTATTGAGAATCTAGGATTTATTCATTGCTATGCCAAGAGTTAATGAGAATGTTAGAATGTTGGAGAACTAACAATCTAATTCAGAAGATAGAAAAGTATATATTAAGGAAAAAATTGAGTATAATTCAGTATGGTGGTGTACTAGATGGAGTGCAGGGTTGAAGATTCATTTTCTTGGATTAAAATGTAGCCTCTCATACTTGTTAGCTCTGTGACCCTGGGCAAGTCACTTAACCCTGTTGCCTCAGCTTCTTCATCTGTAAAATGAGATGGAGAAAGAAATGGCAAACCTCTCCTGTGTCTTTACCAAGAAAACCCCAAATGGGGCCATAGAAAAATCAGATAGGACTGAAAAGGGCTGAACAATAACAGCTCTGTGGTTCTAATTATAAAAACAAAGGAGATTTGGACAAAAGAGATCCAGCTGGAGTAGAGAAGTTGGAAAATTTTTCTTAGAGAAGACTTGAGGTGAATCTTAAAAGAGTATTGGGCTGTAGATGAAAAGAAAACAAGAGGAAAAGCATTCCAAATGGGACAAAACAAGGATAAAGGCACAGGTTTAGGAATACTAGTAGTACATATGCATGTGGCCATAAGCACAATAACTAAAATTGCTTAATTGAAATGGAGGTCATACAGTGGGGATTAATGGAAAATAATTAAATAAATGACTGAATTTTTTATGTTATGCTTAAATTCATGTCAATGCAGTTTGTGATATCTCTTTAGTACTCTCAGTAGAATAGTTTCTCAAGCTGTTTCTATCTCTAAACACACTTAAGTTTTTATAGTAGTCATGGCTTATTTGTACCACCAACTCTCTGGCTATGTATCTGTGCATACAAATAAATGGATACTTGACATAGTATTCTGAGAAATTCTGGTCTAGAAACATTTTCACCTGAAATAACCTGATCATTCAAGGAAAATCCTAATTTGCATGAATTATACATCAGGGGCTATCAGACAGATAGGAAAACAAGGAAGGGTGTCCCCAAAGTCAAGGGAGGAGCATATTCACAGGGAGGGGATGATCTGTAGTGATAAAAGATTCAGAAAAGATCTAGAGTTCAATGGGATCACAAGGATGATTTTATTTCTTTCGTTAAGGAAATTGGGACTTATGGAATTTGACGGAATTGTTGAAGATCATATAGTTCAAAAATAAGGCAGGGATTTGAACTCAAGTCTTTTGACTACAAATCAAGTGCTCTTTCTTCTTTACCATGATCATTTTAAATTTTCTTTCATTTTCAGCAATGCTTTTCCATTTTATTCCTACATAGAGTATCTTTATAATTGCATTTTAAAAAAATTTACCTTTTGGGTATTTGGGCAAATTATGTTCTTTATATTTATGAACCTAGATTCTGAACATAAAAGAAAATGGTGACCTCTTTCTATTTGCTGGAATTTTATTGTTTTAGAAATGGACAGTTTTTAGGCTGAGTCTATACATGGAAATCAAAGAAAACATTTAGGATATGAGCCAGTGTCCAATTTTGACTTAAAATATCAAGATCAATTTTTCTTGTACAACATGATAATTATGGAAATTCATATAGAAGAACTGCACATGTTTAACATATATTGGATTACTTGCCATCTAGGGAAAGGGGTGGAGAGAAGGCAGGGAAAAAATTTGGAACACAAGGTTTTGTAAAGGAGAATGTAGAAAATTATCTATGCATATGTTTTTGAAAATTAAAAGCTTCAATTAAAAAAAATAAAATAAAATATCAAGATCATTGAGGGGCATCTGGATGGTGCAGTAGAGTGTAGAGTGGCAGGCCAGAGAGTCAGGAAAACCTGAATTAAGATCTGACCTCACATACTTACTAGCTATGTGACCTTGGGCATGTCAGTTCATCCTGTGTGCCTCAGTTTTTTCATCTGCAAAATAAGCTGAAGTAGGAAATTACAAACTTCTCCAGTGTCTTTGCCAAGAAAATCCCAAATGGTGTCACAAAAAAATCAGAACAACTCAATACCACACAAGAAATCGACAAGTTTCTAGACTGAGGCCATACATGAAAGTACAATGAAGAACCAAAGCAACATTTAGGATATGAACCAGTACCCAGTTTTGACTTAAAATATCAAGGTCATTGGGGATAAAGCAGTTTTTGTAGACTTGAATTATGTAAAGGGATACTGCTCTTCCCCTCCCCTGCTTTCTCCTTTATTTTGTCCATGTAGACACAGGTTAAGGTAGCCAAATAAGAGTTATAAATGTATTGGGAGAAGGAAAATCAGTATTAAAATAAATCTTCAATATGTTCTGAATGGGTTACATATAAGGGCCTATGAAGATTTATTACTAGAATTTCAGAGCATTATTGAAATTAGACTTAATTATCTGTGTAATTTGCTGGAACTAGCATTTTAGCATTTTTGATCAAGTATGTGCCATTAATTTTAAAATAGAGATGTACCAAGCTGCTTCCAAAAGAAAAGAGAAAAAGAAACCCAACACACAAAAAACACTCCCCAAACCCAAACCAAACCCCCCCCAAAAAACAAAAAACAAAACCCCACAAAAGCAAATATAAATTCATAGTTTCTAAATTTCTTGTTTAAAAAAGTATCGTCCATTATGAAAATAAAAAATATAAATGGTCTTTGCTTCATTTTGTAAAACCATGATCAGCTGGCTTAATGATGACTCATTTTTATTTGTTAGTTTTAATTATTAGAGTACAAGAGAAATAGTTTTATTCTGCTTATTTTAAACTTTAGGTCAGAGATTCTTATTTTTGTGACCCTTCTCAGAATGATATTTTTAAATGCATAAAATACAATTTATAGGATTACAAAGGAAACCAATGGCTAATGAAAATAAAAATGTATTATTTTTTCTAATTAAGTTCATGGATATTTTGAAATCTATCATGAATCCTTTGGCCCCAAGGCTAAGAACCTCCATTTTAGATGAGTATATAGTCACTGAACCTTAGAACATTAGTGTTGGAAGAGAATTCAAAAGTCTTCTAGCTTATGAGGAACCTGAAGGGGAATAGTTTGCATAAAGCCATGCAGGTAAGCTTTTAAAATTTGAAGCTATCTTCCATACTTTGCAGATGAAGAAACTGAAAATCTAGTGAAATAACTTTTCCAAGGCCAGCTAGTTAATGGCAAAGTCTTGAAGTCCAGGGTTGGATTTCAAACCAGAGCAGTGACTAGTTATGGAGCTCTTTAATACCTTTGTCAAACAAGGGGGTCTATATATCCATGAACTTGCATAGAAAAAAAATCATATTTTTATTTTTGCTAATCTTTGGTTTCTTTTGTAATCCTATATATTTTATTTTATGCATTTAAAAACGTTGTTCTGAGAAGGGCCACAAAGATAAGAAACTCTGAACTAAAGCTTAAAATAAGCAATAAAACTATTTCTCTTGTACTCTAATAATTTTTAAAACAACAATAATGATAAATCAAGTTAACATTAACTCAGATGATCACTGAAAAGCGCCAAGTTTTTTTTTTTCCTTAGAGAAAGACAATTTTCTCAAATTATGGTTGTGGATTGAAAGCACAAATTAAAATTGAGATCTGGTCAACTGACTAATTTAGGTGGCTAAATGGAACAATCCAGAGTTTAAACTGTTGTTTTTTTTTTTTTTGTTTTGTTTTGTTTTGTTTTTTGGTACTTAAAAAAAAACCTCTGCTAATTATATACCTGGGTGGAAAATTATAAATCTATTCAAAAGAAAGATTTGTGGCCATGATTTATTCCATGATTTATCTAAGTCCTTTCCCCCTCTACAAATCTAGATGAATAAGTAAAATGGATTCATGAGGAACAAAGGCAGTTTGCGTGGGTAGACTTTTCTTTATAAACAAAATGTTTGTTTAGTTATGTAGACTAGCCTTTGGCTCAATAATAAACAAAATCCTTATCATTTGTCCCAGTATTGCTATAGCATCTTTCTCTGTCCTCATCCCTATCATGGTTCCCAACTCCTATTCTATTCTTTACTGTCTTGTTTGGCTGATGCTCCCTCTGTAACCATACTTTGTTTGCCCTTCATTGTTAGAATGGCATTTCCCCTGATCCTGAAAAAATTCCTTCTGCTTCTCCTGTCTCCTGCTTGACTGATATTTCTAACCTCTCTATCCCAAATCTCACCACCAGACAAATCCTATCACTGCTCACTTTAGTAGTGCAACTGTTAGCAGAGTCAGTCATTCAGTTGTCAATTCAAGTCAATTAACATTTATTAAGCATCTTCTGCATATTTGAGGCACTGCTCTAAGTGCTAAGATACAGGGTGGACAAGAAGGACTGAGGTCCCTCTGGAATAGACTTTCCTAGACTTAGAGGATGGTGCTGTGATGAAGTTCTGGCTACCATCCCACTTTCTTTACCACTTACATACCCCACCATAGATCCAGATACATAGTAGGGAATCCTCATATGTAGGGGAATTTTAATATTCCTGATGTCTATGCTGACTATACTTGCAGCTGCTGGCTGAATCCTCCATCTCCCAACTCAGAAATAGAAAAAGGTCTCTTGAGCAGAGTATCCATTTGTATTTTTATTAAAGTGTTCAAGATATGTATTTGTTAAATTCCAAGGATGTGAAGGACCTAGTTTTATACCAGTGCTAAGCGCTAAGATACAAAGAAAAGCAAAAACCAAATAACAATAGCAAAAAAAAAGAAAGAAAGAAAGAAAAAACCAAGTTCCTACCCTGAAAGAGCTTACAATCTAATGGGGGAAGCACTTATTTGCAAATGCATATTTGCAAACAAAAAAAATGCAAGTTAATGTGGGAGCAATCTCAGTGGCGAGGCACTAAGAATAAGAAGGATTGGAAAAGAACTTCTGTTGAAGGGAGGATTTGGGGGACTTGAAGGAAGCCAAGAAGCTGAAATGAGGAGGGAGAACTTTTCAGGCATGAAGGACAGCCAATTGAAAATTGGACTATTTGTGTTTTCAATTAATAGCAAGGAAGCTAATGTCACCATATCACAGAGTAGGTGCAAGTGAAAATGGTGTAAGGAGACTACAAAGGTGGAACAGCTAGATGGCACAGTGGATAGAGTACTGGCCCTGAAGTCAGGAACACCTTAGTTAAAAATGTGACCTCAAACACTTAATACTTTCTAGCTATGTGACTCAGGGCAAGTCATTTAATCCCAATTGCCTAAGAAAGAAAAAAAAAAAAAAAGACTGCAAAGGTAGAAAGAGACCAGGTTATTAAAGACTTTAAATACCAGAGGATTTTATATTTAGTTTAAATGCCTGAGAATTTTATATTTGATCCAGTAGGTAAGAGGGAGCCACTAGAGTTTATTGAATAGGAGACTGACAGAACTTTGAGAAAATCACTTTGATAAATAAATAGAAGGAACAAGTATTTATTAATTGTTTATGTGCCAGACAGTGCTAAATTCTGAGGTTTACAAAGAAAGTAAAAAACCCAAAATCCAAAACATAGACCCTTCTATGTACAAACAAAATATATATAAACTCTTGCAGAACGGCTTGTTGTATAAGGTAAAATTTGAACTGAGTCTTGAAGGAGATCAGGAAGCTCAGGAAGGGCAGGCTGGTGGGATAATCTAGGGAGAGAGGATAACCAAAACTTAGTCAGGAGATGGAAGTGGCTTTCCAAGCAGCCTCTTCAGTGCTTCCATTTCTGTAACAGAAGGAGGCACAGTGCAGAAATAGATGAATGCTACAACATGCCTGGCCAGTAACCTCCCACTTCTGAAAACTCCTTTTTAGTCCAGAAGCAGTTATCCCCTAATAACTAGCACAGGGTGTCAGGAACCCAAGTATAAATTCCCATCCTGCCATTTACTAGCTATGGCATATTGGCCAAATCACTGAAGCTCCCTGACTTGAAGTGAAGGATTTTGCTAGATCATACCAAAGTTCTATTTCAGCTCTAATATTCCTGAGTAATCCGTTCTGATATCAAGAATCTTCCCATTATGTTACATTGTACAAAAATAATTAACAGCTTACTTTGGGAAATCATAGACTCCAATTCAGAGCTAGAAAACTTGTCCAATCCTTTCATATTGCAGGTGAAAAAAACAAGGCGAAAGGAGTTGTGTCTTTTTCAGGGTTACAAAGTAACAATTAACAGAGACAAGTCATCTATCTTTATGTTCAGAGTTCTTTGCAATATATGACATTGCTTCTCAAGTTACTGAATTCTTCATCATTGGAGACTGACTTGTAAGTGGTTCTTACAAGGATTGATATAGAGGAAATAAGATGGGCAACTGGGTGGCAAAGTGAGTAGAGTGCCAGCTCTGGAGTCAGGAAGATGACTCTTCTTGAATTGAAATCTGGCATTACATACTTATTAGCTATGTGACTCTGGGCAACTCACTTAACCCAGTCTGCCTCTGTTTCCTCATCTGTAGAATGAGCCGGAGAAGCAAATGGAAAACCATTTTGGTAACTTTGTCAAGAAAACCTCAAATAGGGTCACAAATAATAGGACACTACCAAAACAACTAAACAGTGATACTTTTAAGATATGGAAGCAGCTTTATGTAGTGGAGAATGCTCTGAACTTGGAGTGAAAAGACAAGAACCATTGAATCACAGTTCTGCCTTTTACCAGCTGTGTGACACCAAATTTCTAAGTTTTGTGAACGCTAGTATCCTCTTACTGCAAAATACACTAGCTGCTTTGCTGGACTGTTGTGAGGAAAATTATTGGGAACCTTAAAGAGTTATCCAAGTATTTAGCTTTGCTTCATAGAATTTCTGAATTTCTTTGAAGGTGTCTCAAAGGTCTGCAGGTCTTGTCTTTCCTGAACCCAAGTCACTGAAATGTATAAATGTATAATGTATACATTGAAAAGTATATATTCTTTGCATTTTCTTACTTGTGTATATGATACATCACAGCAGAATGTGAGTTCCAGAAAAGAAGGGATGGTTTTATGTTTTAACTATGTTTCCCCAGCACCTAGCTCAGGGTGTGATCTCTGTCTGCCTCCCCTCCTCTCCTCTCCCTCTCTCTTCTCCCCATCTCCCCCTCCTATCCCCATCTCTTCTTTTCTCTCTCTCTCTTTCTCTCTCTCTGACCAATGAAGAAACTCCTTCTATCAATGTTGATCTTCAGTTGATCTACAATTTAAAGAATTGTTTAAGCCGTGGTCTTCAATTTTTTTTTGATCGCACATCTCATTAGTTTAAAACAAAATTAGTGCATAAACCCAGTATGTGTATATTTTCTTATTTATAAAATATATAGATGTATTATCATACAAATAAATATGCACATTATAAAACTATATAAATGTAGATATTTTAAAAGGATAAGATAAAGATGGAACAGTCATATTCTACAGTCATAAGGAAGTCTGTTTCTTCTCTGCTGTCTCTTCTCTCTGTCTCTTTGTCTCTCTTCTCTGTCTTTCTCTTCTCTCTCCTTCCCTTTCTCTTCTCTCTCCCTCTTCTCTCACTTTTTCTCTTCTCTGACTGTCTCTGTCTCTGTCTCTTTCTCTCTCACTCTGACTGTCCCTCTTTCTTCTCCCTCCCTCTTCTCTCACTTTTTCTCTTCTCTGACTGTCTCTGTCTGTTTATCTGTCTCTTTTTTTCTCTCTCTCTGACTGTCCCTCTCTCTTCTCCCTCCCTCTTCTCTCACTTTTTCTCTTCTCTGGCTGTCTCTGTCTGAATGTTTGTCTCTTTTTTTTTCTCTCTCTGACTGTCCCTCTCTCTTTTCCCTCCCTCTTCTCTCACTTTTTCTCTTCTCTGACTGTCTATGTCTGTTTGTCTTTTCTCTCTCTCTCTCTGACTAT
>JAJPUD010000071.1:581814-628984 GCA_023553655.1 Myrmecobius fasciatus
GCTTTTTCTGCATCTATTGAGATAATCATATGGTTTTTGTTAGTTTGGTTATTAATATAATTAATTATGCTGATAGTTTTCCTAATATTGAACCAGCCCTGCATCCCTGGTATAAATACTACTTGGTCATAGTGTACTATCCTGGGGATGACTTTCTGTAATCTCATTGCTAATATCTTATTTAAAATTTTTGCATCAATATTCATTAGGGAAATTGGCCTATAGTTTTCTTTCTCTGTTTTCACTCTACCTGGTTTAGCTATCAGCACCATATCGGTCTCATAGAAGGATTTTGCCAGTATACCTTCTGTCCCTATTTTCTCAAATAGTTTGTGTAGTATTGGAATTAATTGTTCTTTGAATGCTTGGTAGAATTCACATGTAAATCCATCTGGCCCTGGAGATTTTTTCTTAGGGAGTTGGTTAATAGCTTGTTCTATTTCTTTTTCTAATATGGGGATATTTAAATAATTTATATCCTCTTCTTTTAACCTAGGCAATCTATATTTTTGTAGATATTCCTCCATTTCATTTAGATTATCAAACTTAGTGGCATAAAGTTGGGCAAAGTAACTCCTAATTATTGCTCTAATTTCCTCTTCATTGGAGGAAAGTTCTCCCTTATCATTCTTGAGACTAACAATTTGATTTTCCTCTTTCCTTTTTCTTATCAAATTAACTAAAGGCTTATCTATTTTGTTGGTTTTTTCATAGAACCAACTCTTAGTTTTATTTATTAATTCAATAGTTTTCTTATTTTCAATTTTATTAATTTCTCCTTTTATTTTTAGAATTTCCAATTTGGTATTTAATTGAGGGTTTTTAATTTGTTCTTTTTCTAGTTTTTTAAATAATAAGCCCAATTTGTTGATGTTTTCTTTCTCTATTTTATGCAAGTAAGCATCTAGAGATATAAAATTGCCCCTTATAACTGCTTTGGCCGTTTCCCACAAATTTTGGTATGTTGTCTCCTTATTGTCATTCTCCTGGATGAAATTATTGATTGTGTCTATGATTTGCTCTTTCACCCATTCATTCTTCAGGATTAGATTATTTAATTTCCAATTAACTTTTGGTTTATTTTCTCCTGGCCTTATATTGCATGTGATTTTTATTGCATCATGATCTGAAAAGGATGCATTTACTATTTTTGCCTTTCTGCATTTGATTTTGAGGTTTTTATGCCCTAACACATGGTCAATTTTTGTATAGGTTCCATGGCCTGCTGAGAAAAAAGTAAACTCCCTACTGTCTCCATTCAACTTTCTCCATAGATCTATCATACCTAACTTTTCTAACAATTGGTTTATCTCCCTAGTTTCTTTCTTGTTTATTTTGTGGTTTGATTTATCTAATTCTGAGAGAGCAAGGTTGAGATCCCCCACTAGTATCGTTTGGCTGTCTATTTCTTCTTGCATCTCTCTTAATTTCTCCCCTAGGAATTTGGATGCTATTGCACTTGGTGCATATATATTTAGTATAGATATTGCTACATTATCTATGGTACCCTTTAATAAAATATAGTTTCCTTCCTTATCTCTTTTGATTAGATCTATCTTGGCTTTTACTTGATCTGAGATAAGGATTGCTACCCCTGCTTTTTTTTGTTCACCTGAAGCAAAATATTTTCTGCTCTAGCCGTTTACCTTCATCCTATATGTGTCACTATGTTTTAGATGTGTTTCTTGTAGACAACATATTGTGGGATTCTGGTTTTTAATCCAGTCTGCTATCTGCTTCTGCTTTATGGGAGAGTTCATCCCATTCACATTCACAGTTAGAATAACTAATTCTTTATTTCCTGCCATCTTATTTACCCAAGTTATGTTTTCCCCTTTCCTTTCCCCTTTCTCCCTTCCCCCCTGCTCAGTATTTTGCTTTTGATGACCCCCTCCCCCAAACAATACTCTACCCTTTAGGTCCCCTCCCCCTGTTTTTACTCCTTTCCCCTGATTCTTCTATTTTCCCTTCTATTAGTTTATCCCTTACTTTTCCTCCTTTCCCTCCCACTTCCCTCTAGCAACAGACAAGTTTCTATATGAAATCAAGTGTCTGATATACACTTTTTAGAGCCCAACCTGATGAGAGTAAGATTTACACAATGCTCATCTCCCTCCCCTCTTTCTCTCAATTATTTTAGGTTTTCTTTGCCTCTTCAAGAGATTTTACCTTGTTTTTACCTCCTTTTTTTTTAGATCTTATTTTACCACTTTTTCCCTCTTTTCCCCAGTATGACAACCTTTCCCTCTCTAGTTCTCTTTTTCAGATTATCAAAGTAATATCTAGTTAATTATACCCCCAAACTTTAAGTATCCCCCTAGTAGAAATAAAGTTCTCAAGAGTCCTTTCCTTTTTACCTTTTTATGTATCTCTTGAGTTCTGTGTTTGGATGTCGAATTTTTTGTTCAGATCTGGTCTTTTCATTAGAAATAGGTGAAATTCACCTATATCATTGAATGACCATCTTCTTCCCTGGAGGATAATGCTCATTCTAGCTGGATAGGTTATTCTTGGCTGTAATCCAAGTTCCTTTGCCCTTCGGAATATCTGGTTCCCGGCCCTTCGATCCTTCAATGTGGAGGCTGACAGATCCTGTGTGATTCTAATTATTGATCCTCGGTATTTGAATTGTTTCTTTCTAGCTGCTAGCAGAATCTTTTCCTTGGTACTATAGTCCTGAAATTTAGCCACAATATTCCTTACGGTTTTAATTTTGGGGTCTCTTTCAGGAGGTGATAGGTGAATTCTTTCAATGGTGATTTTGCCTTCTGATTCTACAATCTCAGGGCAGTTTTCTTTCAGGATTTCCTGGAAGATAGTGTTTAGATTCTTTTTTTCATCATGGCTTTCAGGAAGTCCAATAATCCTTAGATTGTCTCTCCTAGATCTATTTTCCAAGTCAGTTGTTTTTCCTAGGAGATATTTCATATTTTCTTCTAATTTTTCATTTTTTGTGTTTGTTTGACTGATTCTTGACGTCTTATTGAGTCATTCACTTGCATTTGTTCAATTCTTATTTTTAAAGTGTTGTTTTCTTCAGTTACCTTTTTAAACTCCTTTTGTAACTGGCCAATTGAATTTTTTTGTTCATTGCACTCTTTTTCCACTTCACTAATTTTATTTTTCAATAAATTGGTGTCTTTTTCATATCTTTTTTGCAGGGCATCAAATCCTTCTTGCACTGATTTCAGTTTATTTTTCCATTTATCCTCCAGCTCTCTTTTGAGGTTTTTTATGCAATCTTCCAGAAAGGCCTTTTGAAAAAGTGACCAGTGATGGTCTTTAATAACTTCTTCTGGAACTTTGTCTAAAGGAACCTCAGGATCTGGGATCATCCCTTCTTTTTCTTGATAAAAGCTGTCTATGGTGAGAGCTCTCTTTTGCTTCTTCATTTTTTTTTTTTTTTTTTTTTAGACAGCGTGAATATCTCTTTAAGATAGGGGGAAAAAATGGTGGCTGAAACGGCGGCTGGAGATCTTTGCCCTGGGGCACTTCGTCGAATTAACTTAAGGTGCTGGGCCGGTGGGGGCTAGGACTAAGTCCGACTTACTCCTTAAACAAGGCAAGTCTGCCAGAACACCTGCCCCCAATCAGGGCAGAGTGTCCCGAGTGCCTCAGATAAACTCCAGGTGTTTGGAATTTGGAGTTTGGAGTTTGGAATTTCTGCCAGGATGAGCTGAGCTGAGTCCCACCCTCACTTCCGGCCTACAATGGAGTCCTCTGACACTGGAGTCCTCTGTTTATCTCTCTGTCCGAGTTAGACAAACCTGATGTGAAGTTTTTCAGAGATATCAGCAAGCAGTGTCCAAATATTTCTGAGTTCGTTGACTTGAAGATCAGTTCAGAGGCTTATTTTATTGTTGATTTGAGAGAAGATCGGAGGAGGAAGCAAAGAGTCACCTTTTCATTCCGCCATCTTGGCTCCGCCTTTGCCCTAACAGATTATTGACGACACTATAGTGATTCAGACTTATGAAAGAACATTGAAAAAACTTTGAATTTCCTCCCTAAGTGTGGAGCTAACTATTACAGAATGAATTAGGTGCTAGAATGAACTTAGGCCATTGTTACAAAAAACATGCTAATACTAAATGGATAAGAACAATAATAAAACTTATATAACATGTTAAAATTTATATTTTTATCTCATTTCATCTTCCCGACAACCCTGCTCCTATTATCCTCATTTTACAAGTGAGGAAACTGAGGCTGAGAGAGTTTAAGTGACTTGCCCAGGATGCCATGTAAGTGTCTCAGAGGCAGTATTTGCATTCAGGATTTCCTAACTCCTAATTTAGTACTCTGTTTATCCCTGGTTCCATCTACCTTCTGATGATCTTTGAATCTTAGATCTCATTTACTCGAACATCCCCATCCATGCCTGCTCATTCTGAGCATTCCCTTGTACATTTCCTTCTTGGACACCTCAGATGATTCACCCAACATATGCCCATCATTTGCTCAATTTCTCCTGGCATTCTCCTGGAGTACTTGAAATATCTAATCATAATTCTTTGCCCTTATCATAATCAGTTCATCTTCATTTCCTATCATACATTTCCTTGATAACATTTTTACTCATTTCCTTCTTCAAAGTTCCTCCTTGGTTATACATCACATCACAATTTAAAAAGATGAGCTTTGGTTTCTAATAGAGACTTGGGGGTCTATAAAAGAACTTTATAGTTTCAAAAAAGGTAACTTATTCCAATCTTCTCTTGTTTAATTCTGAGCCCAATTTCCACAATAAGTTAGGTTTAGTGGTTATCAAGAACATTCTTGGTAACTGCTGAACCTAACTTGTTACTAAAAATAGTACTCAAAATATGCAAAAGTTTCTGGGATGTTGTTTATTTAATGTAGGCCACTAAAAATCTAGAAAGGATGGGGGAACTAAATAAAGTCTCAATACAAATCATTAATATGCATCTTTAAGCTGAAACTTACTATCAGGGGTGACTTGGGCATTCAGGAGAATGGCAATAATTATTTTTTAAAAATTATCACAAGAGCATTAAGAGAAACAGAGCCAAGTTGAGAAACAGGCCCTGTTACTGCACTATCAAAACTGGAGGAAAACGGAGCATCTTATGAAAGAAACAGCAAGGAAGCCATTGTTTGAATGTGGGAAAGGAAGGTGTAAGCAGGCTGGAAAGGTAAGAGGGAGCAAGGTTATTAAGGGCTTTGAATGCCAAAAAGATTTTTATCTGATACTGAAAGTGATAGGAAGCTACTGGAATTTATTGAATAAAGGAGTGACCAATCAGAAGCCTATTGCAAATAATCTAGGTGTGAAGTAATGAGAGCCTTTACCACGGTGATGATCGTGTCAGAGGAGAGAAAAGGTTATATTTGAGAGATATTGTGAAAGAAGCATCAATAGGACATGGCAATGAATTGAATTTGGGGTAGGTGAGAGAACACAAGGAGAAGAGAATGACTGAGAGATGATGGATATCATCTTTTGGGATAATTTGTATTTTAGATGTCCATAAGACAATTAATTTGAGTCCAGCTGGCAACTGGAAGTAGGAATCTGGAGATTAAGAAAGAGGTTGGGTCTGGATAAATAGAACTGATAGTTATCAGCAAAGAAATGTTAGTTGAATCTATGGAAGCTGCTGAGATCACCAGATTAAATAGTGCAGAGGGAGAAAAGGGAAAATGAAGGACAGGGCCTTGGTGTGACCCAGAGGAAGATTCAGCAAAGAAATCTTAGAAGGAACATTTGGATAGGTAGAAGGTGAAGGATGGATTGTGCATGCAGAGGGATTTGTTTTGGCAAAGAGAAATGCTACTTTTTGTGAGAGGTTAGAATGTGCTTGATAAGTCAAAAATTCCCTCTCTTCCCCTCCTGCTCTACCCATCTGTATTTAAAACACACTTTTATATTTAATACATATTATTATTTTAAGCCCTAATATGTAGTATTTATAGATATCCAAGTTGTATTTACATTGAAAAATTTACATTGAAAATTTAACAATTGGCTTTCAGGGATTGATGCAAGGTTCTTCCAGGGCACTCCTAGACATGGATAAAGGAGGAGATAGTGGGGAAAAATCATCTGAGTAATTTGAGATGAAGAGGAGGAAGAAGAGGAGAATAGCTTCAATTTTTTTTTCAGAGAAGATCCAGGAGTGGTGAGTGAGGACACAGGAGAATAGATTGACATACCCCATCCAGGAACAAAGTTAGAGTTGATTTAATCATGGTTCATGGTTTCAAAACTAAAGGATATATGTATGAGCAAAAGGTATGATGAAGGCTTCCAGGTGATTGTAGGAGGGTGGCTACTTTCCTGACATAGAATGAGAAAGAGGCAGTCACAAAATAGGATAACAAGCTCCCAGAATGGAAGTTCCATTAGCATCAGCAGTTCTTAACCTGGGTTCTGTGAACTTTTGTTTTAGAATTGCATTTCAATATAATTGGCTTACTTTGTAATTCTATGTATTTTATTATTATACAAAATTTTAATATATATTGTTCTGAGAAGGGATCCATAGGCTTCATTAGACTGTCAAAAATGTCTATGATAAAAAAGTTAAGAATTTCAGTCACATAAACACAATTCTATACTATCTATCTATACTATACTCACTATATGGATTTATATAGACAATACATAGTATGCATTTGTATATATATACATATATATGAAGAGAGAGAGAGAGAGAGCAAGAGAGAGAAAAAAGGGAAAGGGGGAAAAAAGGAGATAGAGAGAGAGACAGAGACAGAAACAAAGACAGACAGAGAAAGAGAAAGATATTTGCTAGAATGTAAGCTCCTTTTGAGTAGGAATTCTTTTTGTGAAATGTGTAACATACTATAAATCTATATTAGTAATGCCTAGTAAAGTGCTTAGTACATAGTAGGATTTTAATAAATGCTTATTGATTAATTAGATTTCATTAAGAGAAGCATAGTGTCTTAGATGAGGAATATTGTGTTCTGTTCTAGGCACCATATTTTGGGAAGGACATTGATAAACTCTTTAGTATCCAGAAGGCAAGCAGGGTGACCAAAGGCCTCCAGTTTGTACCGTTTGAAAAAGGGTTGAAAAAAATGAGGCAATATGCCTTGAAAAATAAAGATCAAAGATCACATGATAACCATTTCTTAGTATTTTTAAAAACTGTCTTGTGGAAGAGTGATGAGATTTGTCCTGCCAGATTTCAAAGGACAAAACTAGAAACAATGGGAATTGGGAAGACTCTAAAGAAGATTTTTATGTAAGGAAACATTTTCTAAGAATTTGAATGATCCCTAATTGGGATGGTCTGCTTTGGGAAGTAATGGATTTTCCTTCACTTGAAGCTTTCCAGATGGAAAGACTTGATAGCCAATAATCAGGTATGCTGTAGAGAGTGTTGTTATTAAGTGAATGGTCCCTGGGACCCTTTTCTACACTGAGATTCTATGTTTCTGATGCTATTTTTACCTGTAGTCTATTAGGTTTGGAGCTAATATTTTATCATGTAGTTTTACAGTAGCTTAATTTATTTTTCACATTTCCTGCAACTAAAGAGCCAGGTGGAGAGCATACATGCTTCAGCAAGTGAGTTCACTGATCCCCTTCAGTTGGCATTTGAAATGATGTCTCAGGTGCTCTGTTAATATTGATGCCTCACTTTTTGCCTTATAAACAGTGACTTTTTGTTGTTGTTATTGTTTTGTTTTCCTGAATATTGTCTCTAGTCTCTTTTTCTGCCCTACATACTTCAATATACAAATAAGCAACCTGGAACAAGGATGATGCTTGGGGCTGACTGGACATAAGTCATACCAGTTTGCAGTATCTTAGGGAGATTCCTAATAATGCTCATTCAATCAAAACTCTTGATTATCAGGGCAAACAATCTATATTATAAATAGATCATTTCTTTATTCATACATAACCTCCTCTTAAAAGAATGAAGAGAAAATAGAAAAAATGAAATTCCAAATGTCATATTTACTGGTGCAGTTAAGTTTTAATTTCAGATTTCTGGTGAAATGAGAGGCAGTATGGCTTAGTTGACAGAATGATGGTTTTTGGACTTCCCTTGAATGTAAGGATTCTTAATCATTTGCATGCACCTGTGTGCATGTATGTGTGTCTCATGGACTTCTTTGGGAGTTATTTATATGTGTATACATGCATGTATGTATTTACACATACATATTTATATACATACACCTTCCCCACTTCCCTACTTTCCCATTAGTTTATAAGCCCCAAGTTAAAAACTGGAGTTTTTGCATAGCAGCTTTATAACACCTGCAATATTTCCTAATGTTTCAATGCCCAAAGCAATTCTTTAAGACTTAAAATTGTAAATGAATTGCATCTGCATTAGTGGAGGAAGTTTCTACAACAGGGAATTCCTTGCAAAGATGAAATTAAAAGCCTTTCCTATTCCAAAAATTGTCACTCATTTAATTATTTTGTTGAAGACAGTCTTCCTCTCAATTCTATATTTGTGTGTTGAAATCCTTCTCATATTTCAATAGGTAAGCTAAAGAAGGGAATACTGTTCCATAAGGAAGCAAACAAGCATTTATTAAGTGCCTCCTATATACCAGTCATTTTATAAATATTATCTCATATCACTACACACCTGTCAGATGCAGGAAAAGATAATGACAAATGTTGGAGGGGATATGGGAAAACTGGGACACTGGTACATTGTTGGTAGAATTGTGAACGGATCCAACCATTCTGGAGAGCAATCTGGAACTATGCTCAAAAAGTTATCAAAAAGGGCCGCCACAAACATTCTTGCACATGTGGGGCCCTTTCCTTCCTTTATGATTTCTTTGGGATATAAGCCCAATAGAAATGGGCAGCCCTTTTTGTAGTGGCTAGAAACTGGAAACTGAATGGATGCCCATCAATTGGAGAGTGGCTGAATAAATTATGGTATATGAATGTTATGGAATATTATTGTTCTGTGAGAAACGACCAGCAGGACGATTTCAGAGAGGCCTGGAGAGACCTGCATGAACTGATGCTGAGTGAAATGAGCAGAACCAGGAGATCATTATACATGGCAACAACAAGACTATATGATGATCAATTCTGATGGTCATGGCTCTCTTCAATAATTAGATGTTTCAAACCAATTCCAGTTGTTCAGTGATGAAGAAAGCCATATACACCCAGGGAGAGGCCTGTGGACCACAATATAGCATTTTCATGCTTTCTGTTGATGTTTGCTTGCGTTTTGTTTTCCTTCTCAGCTTTTTTTTTTCTTGTAGATCCAATTTTTCTTGTAAAGCAAGATAACTGTATAATATGTATACATATATTGGATTTGTCATATATTTTAACATAATTAACATGTATTAGATTACCTGCCATCTAGGGAAGGGAACAGGGGGAAGGAGGGAAAAAAATTGTAACAGAAGGCTTTGCAAGGTTCAATGTTGAAAAATTACCATGCATATGTTTTGTAAATAAAAGGCTTTAATAAAAAAATAAATAAAATACAAAAAACTGGGGAAAAAAACATTATCTCAGTTGATCTCCACAATAACTCCAGGAAATAGACACACAGGGTCAATGTTGAAAAATTACCTATGCATATGTTTTGTAAATAAAAAGCTTTAATAAAAAAAAATTTAAAAAAAAACTGGGAAAAAAACATATTATCTGAGTTGATCTCCACAATAACTCCAGGACATAGCCCCCATTTTTAAAGTTGAGAAAATTGAGGTAGACATAGGTTAAAATGATTTTGGCCAGAGTCACACAGATAGAAATAATTACATTTGAACTCTGATTTTCCTGACTCCAAGGTTGGCACTTTACCCCACTGTACCATCTAGCTGCCTAAATGTAAAGTTATACATGGAAGCCTAATCTTAAGACTACTTAAAGAAAATCTGCATTATATGGCTAGTGTCATTTAAAGAATGCTGAATTTGAAGGTACAGAACCTGAGTTAAAAAAAAACAAAAACAAAAAAAACAGTTCTGTGTAACTTGGGGCAAATCATTAAATTTCTCAAACCTCAGTTTCCTCATCTATTAAATGAGGTTTCTTCCAGGTCCAGATCTATGATCACATAGATAAGAACTTTGAAAAATAAATTGGCCTCTGGAAGTCACGTAGGAGGAAGGGGATGCTCCAGGAAAAAAAATGGGGTGCCTACCTTTGAGGACTTGAGAACATTGTTCAATATTATATGTGTGTTCCCAAAATAAAGTTAAGTTGGTGTTGGGCTAGGGCTACATGCCAAATCATGAATAAAATTGTCCTAAAAGCTTATAGTAGAGTGGATAAGTTACTTGTTATATCCCTTGTGCTGAATCTGTAGGAGCAGGGCAAGAGCTAATACCATATGTTGCTTTGTTTTCTTGTAATATTTACCAGTGAAAATGGATACCAGTAGCCATTACCAATTTTTGCATGATGCTCTAGGGAAAATATTGCAGTTCTGAAATCATGGATCCATTCATCAATTTTTTATGATAACATTGCCGCCACTCAAGTAATAGCCCCCCAGAGATTCTCAGTGTCTGAGTGTGTATGTGAGAGATGGCATTTTAATACTTTGAAGTTGGCAATGTTCATTCCTCAACAATTATTGCACAGTGAGGGAGGAGATGATTGACAGCACAAAAGTCCCTGTGTTCTGGAAAGAGATGTCAATTGATCAACCAATAGATGGCTATCATTCTCCCCTTTGCGGATTTGGTGGATCCCATGGCTGCCTCTCCTGGCATAGGCAAAGCTGACATATTGTCTACTGTACAGTGAGTTATTTCTCTTAATTACATGACAGTGCTGGAGAGCTCAGAGTGCATTACAGGGAAACACACAATTTCAAGAATTACAGGCTGTCATCTGTACAAACCCATAATGATTTAATGCCTCCCCCTCCCTCTTCACACTGACAATCCTCATCTCATTTGTTTTCAATATCTGACTCTCCATGCCTCTTTCTTCATATTGTAGGATGTTTCGTTTGCAACTAGAAAATGGAGAAAGAAGACTACCTTCATATTTAAAAATATAAGCTCTTAAAAAAATGCAAGCATTAGATTGCACAAGGTCTTCCAAAGAAGGTGACAATTTTTCTTCATTTTTATTTTGTAAATAAACATTTATCTAGTTCAAGCTGTACCTAAAACACCTTTGACAAATGTTCAATCAGCTTTTTTTTTTTTTAAGTCCTTCGGTTTCAAGAAGCTCATTTACTCCCTGAGATAGTGTAGTTTAAATGTAGAAAGCTATAATTTTAAAGAAGTTCAAAACACACACACACACACACACACACACACATATTCCTGTATATACCTATATATACCCTTTATCCCAGTAGTGTCACAAACTGCTGTATCTCAAAGAGATCATAAAAAAGGGAAAAGCAACTACATGTACCAAAATGTGTATAACAGTTCTTTTTGTAGTGGCAAGGAATTGGAAGTTGAATGGATGCCATCAATTGAGGATTGGCTGAATAAATTATGGTATATTAATATAATGGAATATTATTGTTTTATAAGAAACAATATTCCTGTGTATTGAACAAGAATCTTTCTCTTTGCACTTTTTATCTATTGGTCTTAATTCTGTTCTTTCGGATGTAATAAGATAAATTTAATTCCTTTTCCATATGACAATCTGAGTATTTTAGGGCTGAAATCATGTTCTCCTGCAGTCTCCCTAAACATTTTCTTCTTCTATTGAATCCAAAATAGATTCATTATTTCTCCCACGAAACCTATCCATCTGCCATACTTCCTTGTTTCTATTGAGAGTACCATCAATCTCCTTATCATACAGGCTGGCAATCTTGAGGTTTTAACTGAAGTCTTTCTTCTTCTCCCATCTCATCAATTGCCAACTGTCACCAATTTTACTTTCATAGCATTTTTTTGCATCTCTTTCACTCCACTCATACTGTCACCATTCTAATCCAGGTTTCCATTATTTCTTGCCTGGACCAATGTCATACTTTCGTGATTGGTCTTCTTGCCCTTGATTGTTCCATATCCTTGATCAAAAATCCTTCTCAACTCCTTATATATTATCTACAGGATAAAATACAAATTCCTTAGCCAGACACTTATTTTGTCAGCTTTATTTCATACCATTCCACTTTATGAACTCAATGTTCCAAAAGATACTGGACCATTAGTGGTTTGCCAGACCTGGCCATTCATCTCCCTGATGTGAAACTTTTGTGCAGTCCAGTCTTGTCCTTAGAGCATACTTCTTCTTCATCTCAACTCCTTTCTTTTTAACTTAAATGCACATTTCTTTATAAAGCCTTCCTTGATTCCTACATTTACTAGTCCTTTTTCTTTCTCATTCTACTTATTATTTTGGTAGCAGAAATTAAATTGGACTTTGGGAGCCATTTAAAAACTTTTATTTATTTTAAGTTAACAGACATTTATTTTTCTTCTTATCATCTTCCCTCTTACTCTACCATATTAAAAAAAATCAAAACTCTTATAACAAATACACAGAGTTAAATAAATAAATGTATGCCTCATTCTGTATCGTGGGCAGATCATCAGAAAACAAGTAGTTTGCTTTATAGTCGGTGTTTTGAAATTACAGCTTATTATCAATCAAGTCTTTCAAAATTGTTTTTATTTTATAATGTTGTTATTATTATACAAATCACTTTCCTGGTTCTACACACTTCATTCTGGATCAGTTCAAGGAGTCTTTCCAAATGTTTTTGAAACTGTCCATTTTGCTATTTCTTCTGTCACAGCAATATTCCATGACATTAATATACCATAATTGGTTCAGTTTTTTTTCTAATAAATAGGTTCCTATAGCGGCCACATATGAACATATTGTGTTACATAATAAAATGTATATTCCTTAAGTCCAGGAACTTTTTCAGTTTGCTTTTTTATACTTCTATGCCTAGTATAGTGTCTTACATAGCCTAGATATCTGACAAAAGTTTATTGAATAGAAATGAATCTTCATATGGCATAGTTTACTTTTTTCCCTCAATAGTATTTTATTTATTTATTTGCTGAGGCAATTGGGGTTAAGTGACTTGCCCAGGGTCACACAGCTAGGAAGTGTTAAGTGCTTGAGGTGAGATCTGAACTCAGTTCCTCCTGACTTTCAGGCTGGTGCTCTATTCACTGCACCACCTAGCTGCCCCAGTATTTTTTTTTTTTTAATACATGCAAAGATAATTTTCAGCATTCATTTTTGTGTTCCAAATTTTTTCTCCCTTCCTCCCTTACCTCCTCCCTTCCCCAAACAGCAAGCAATCTAATATAGGTTATGCATAAACAATACTTTTAAACATAGTTCCATATTTGTCATGTTGTACAAGAAAAATTAGAACAAAAGGGAAAAAACCATGAGAAAGGAAAAAGCAAGCAAGCAAACAAAAAAAGTGAAAATACTTTCACTTTACTTTGATCCACTTTTTTTTTTTTTTTTTTGCTGAGGCAATTGAGGTTAAGTGACTTGCCCAAGGCCACACAGCTAGGGAATGTTAAGTGTCTGAGACCAGATTTGAACTCAGGTCCTCCTGACTTCACGGCTGGTGCTCTATCCACTGTACCACCTAGCTGCCCTTTGATACACATTTAGTCTCCATAATTCTCTCTTTGGATGCGGATGACATTTTCCATCCTAAGTCTACTGGAGTTGTCCTGGATCACTGTATTACTGAGAAGAACTAAGTCTATCATAGTTGATCACATAATCTTGCTGTTATTGTGTACAATGTTTTGCTCTCTTCACTCAGAATCAGTTCATGTAAGTCTTTCCAGGTTCTTCTGAAATCAGCCTGCTCATCATTTCTTATAAAACAATAATATTGCATTATATTAACATACGATAACATATTCAGCTATTCTCCAACTGATGGGCATCCACTTAATTTCCAGTTCCTTGCCACTATAAAAAGAGCTGCTATAAACATTTTTGTAAATGTAGTTGCTTTTCCTTCTTTTATGATCTTTTTGGGATACTGCAGTTTGTGACACTACTGGGATAAAAGGGATAAAGTTTTATAGCCTTCTGGGTATAGTTTATGGCATGGTTTAAAGTGTCCTTACTGTAATGGTTACTGTCTTTTGAACATGCTCTATTTTGTCAATGTCCTTCCTAAAATGTAGGCACCATACTCAGAATTGGGTGCTATATTCAAAATGGTGTGATCTAGGCAGAGTACACTAGGATTATTACTTCCCTCATTTAAAATGTTCAACTTAATATTAATACATTTAATTAGTCAGTAAACATTTATAAAGTGCCACTAAGCTAAGTTCTGGAAATAAAAATATGAGGGGGAAAGGACATTTCCTGCCTTCAGTGAGTTTACAATCTAATGGGGTGGGAAGAAGAAAACATATAAGAAGCTTCTGTTATTGTGTTATATTTATCTTCAGTTACAAACCCTTACTTCTGACTTTTGAATGTGTATTTTTAAAGATCTTAGTTTGTCAGTGGGATCCCAATGCAGCGACATGATAGAGTCCCTTTCATGTCCAGAACAATTCAATTTAATTTCTTTAACAGAGACTTGGAAATTAATGAAGTATGGAGGCAAACTTATTATTCTTTTCTTAACATTTTCTGTTTTTAACATTTTCTGTAACTTTTTTTTTTTAATGTGAATGCTGGGTTTTCTTCCAATGTTCTCTCTAATCTTTTAAAATTATAACCACATTACAGGACCTTGAACAGTGAAAGCTGAGTATTTGTGAATTGTTTAGTCTTGCAGCTAGTAGTGTTTGGAGGGGGAGTTGAGATGAACTGTCATTTCCCTTTATCATTCTGACCAGGGGTGTGCTGCAGGCTGGTTCCAACTGGCTTCTGAAAGCAATTATTAAATGTTCTGGGTTAGCTTTTATTCCTCAGAAATTACCAATGGTACAATGCAGGGATTGATCTATTGTTTTGTTGATTTCTAGAATTAAGAAAGTGATGGAGAAAATGTTGAAGATTAAACTTAAAAGTGTATTATGCTGCATTCCCCCTCCCTTCCCTGAAAGAGTTGTTAAATATTTGCCAGCACACCAGTGATCCTAACCAGATTTGAGGAAACTGTTCCAATAACATGATTGTATTTTATTTGTTTTACTGCTGGAGCCACTCAATGGGAGTATATTAAATACAAACTAATGTCTCTACTTAAGAAGATGAAATCTGTCAATCAGTCAATAAATATTTCTCAGGTACCTACTAAATGTAGGTACTCTCCTTATGTATACCTTTCTATATTTCATCTAGGTGGCTGGTAGGCAGAACTTTGGACCTGAAATCAAGAAGACTTCAGTTCAAATTCAAACTCAGACACTTAATAAAATGGGTGACCCTGGGCAAGTCACCTTAGCTTGCTATCTGCCTCAGTTTTCTCATCTGTCAAATGGGAATAATAATAATAGCATCTCCTCCCAAGGTTATTGTGAAATAAAATGACATAATATGTGTAAAACTCTTCACATACTTTAAAAGCCTTTGTGAATGATATTATTATTATTATTATTATTATTAGATGAATAATGTTGACAGAATAAAAAAAGAAATCCAAGAAGGAAAACAAAACAAAAAAAATTCCTACTGAGATGATGGGAAATCAAATTGGAATAAAAAGATTATTAAATGAAAAAAAAATGACAAAAGAAAAAAGAAGAAACTAAGATACTAGAACTCCATAATAATCATGAAATTTTTCTCCTAGAAGATGGATCTGCATTTTCTGAACAAAATATTCAGTTCATTGTAGAACTGTCCTTAGTGATAGTACAATGGCAAAGTTAAATAGGACATCCTGAAGTTCTAGTTACAGTATGTCTCCTCTTCTTATTGCCCCTTTCTTTTTCTGCTTGTTTTTGGGTGCCTGAAGTTCCTTTAGTGGAGAGGTAGATCTTTTATTTTTGTGGTTAGACACAAAAAACTCAAAATGAAAATTCCTTGCTAGGTCAGACATTAACTGAAACTCATGTTAATAAAAATTTAAGAAGGCAACTTGACCATCCAGCAAAAACCACATCAAGGAAGTCCTTCGTTTCTACCACACCCAAATCCCCCCTGCTGCTTTATCTTTTTTGCTTTTACTACTAATCCCCAATTTGAGGTTACCCACCCTTACTCCACCCCCATCCTTAATCTGATTCTCCCCTCCTTCTTCCAATTTATCAAATAGCAGTACTGAGCTCATCATAAATCCGTGCTCTCCATCCTCAGGTAGGACTTCACTGTTGCATGCCAAGGCTTTTATCCACATCTGTCACTCCTTGAGGTTAATGTTCCAATTTCCCAGTTTTGTTGGAATTGGAAGTAGCACAGAGAGTGAGTGGGGAGAGAGTGGTGATTTTCTGGACCTGGTTTTCTAATGGAATTGAGTGCCTGCCACCAACAGAAAGGAAATAAAAGACTGGGGACAGGGAAGAAAACCTTTACCAGCTGTACAATTCTGCTTGGTATTCGTCCTATTTACTTACGTGAACAAACAGAATTTCCAGTGCAGAGTTTTTTGTTTGTTTTTTTTCCTTCCAGAACCCAGCAGTTTAGTAGGAGGCTGGGTCTCTTTCTGAAAGTCTGAATCTCTCCCCCATCACCACCCCCTTTTGCCCACTGAAGTCTATTGTGTAAATCTGGCTGACTCATGCTCTAATGGTAAATGAGCTAGAACAGATCTGGTCTGACTGGCAGGGATTCAAAGAACATATGCTTTCCCCAGACCTTTGACTCCACAGATGAGAGTCTGACTGCTTAAATCCAACTGGGATCCAGGTAAACAAGAAAGGGAAAAGAAAAGAAGTAAAGGCAAATGAAACCACTGAGAAGTTAATGTCAAGTATAGGTCAATAAGACAGGAGGAAAAGCTGGGTAGGATGGTGTTGTTTTCCTTCTTAGCACTCATTCAGAATTTTTTGCTATCTTTTAGGGAACAAATTAAATTTGGTCAAAGGAGAAAAGAATAAAATAAGGATTTTTCCAGTGAGAGATAGCAAAGCAAATGTAACTGTCTGTAAAGGAATTCTTTTTCTCCTTATGAGGACAGCTACTGTGCCTGGCCTCTTGGTCACTGGCTTTATATTTATTCATTATTATATTCAATTTGAAGGATAAAGGGAGAGGAATTTATTAATGTGTGTTCTCAGTTTGAATGGACATGCAGGAATGAGGCAGTGCTGTTTAGAGAAAAATACCCTGGAAATGGATTCATTTAACCTCTAAAATTTCTTTTATAAAGACCTTTATAAAGAGGCAGATTATATTACAATGGATTGAGGTCTGAATATGGATTCAGGAAAGCCTGAGTTCAAATTTTTTTTCAGACACTAGCTGTGTGGCCATGGACAAGTCATTTAATCTATTTGCCTCAGTTTCTTCAATTGTAAAGTGGGTATAAAAACAGTAACTACTTTGCAGACTTGTGAGAATCAAATGAGTTATTTGCAAAGTGCTTAGTACCAGGCTTGGCACATAGTAGGTGCTTAACAAAGGCTTATTTTGTACCCTCCTCCCCTTCTTACCTTCTCAATCAATACTTTTCCCAACTTTCATTGTATTACATTTCTGTCACTTGGATTTTTTTTCTCTTTGTCCAACTATTTTGATCCTCTTCATTCTTTTATCTTTCCCTTCCTGTGTCCTATATGCGGTTGTTCTCCTAGATCTTTTCTTTTCCTTGGCAATTTCATCCATTTTCATAAATTCAATGATTGTTTTCATGCTGATGCTTCCCAAATCCACTGTTGTTGTTGTTGTTCAATTGTTTTTCAGTTGGTATTGACTCTCTAGCTCCAATTTCTCCTCCAAGGTCCAGAGAGCTTGCATAGTAAATAGAGAGCTAGTCTTGGAGTCTCAATGATATAATTTCAAATATCTCCTCTAACTTTACAAATTGGTGAACCTGGACAAATCACAAGTTATTTTACCTCCAAGTCCTTCCAGGAAACTCTTTAAAAACAACAGTTGTATTGGCAGAGGGAGTTTCCTTCTAGTGAGCTTCCTAAGTCTATACTCTCCTTCCTACTCCCTTGCCCCATAGAACCCAAGCCCTCCAGCAGACATCTCCAATGATCTGGGGACATTTTCAGGGTGTTCTCAATATGTCTTAAACTGAATTCACCATATTCCTTTATTTTCTCTCATTTTGTTGTTGGCACCAGTATTTCTCCAGGCCTCTGGACTCAAAAACTTTGAATCATCTATGACCCTTTCCTCTCTTTCCCATACATCTAATCATTTGACAAATCCTATTGATGCTACTTTGCACTCTCTCTTTAAAACACTGACATATTTCTTTTTTTTTTTTAATTTTTTTTTGTAAGGCAATTGGGGTTAAGTGATTTGGCCAGGATCACATAGCTTAGGAAGTGTTAAGTGTCTGAGACCTATTTTTGGACCCAGTTCCTCCTGATTTTAGGACCAGTGCTCTATCCAGTGTACCATCTAGCCGCCCCAACTGATAATTTTTCTGGACACTATCTCTCATATATTTCTCCATGCACAATGCCATCCTCATACTTCTCCAAATCTTCAAAATGGTTTGCCTGTATTATTTATTATAATACCTTCTTATCTCATCTCCTTATCTCCAGTCTTTCCTCATTATGTGCCATACTTTACACCATTGCCAACACAGTCTTCCTAATATAAAGTTCCCTGACCATCATTGACATGCTCAAAAATGACTAATGCAATGAACAGCCTATATCTGACTGCTTATCGTCTCAAGGAAGTAGGAAGGGATAGAATTTGGAATTAAAAATTTTAAATAAAAAAAAAAACATTGTAAATTTTTTTTTAAAGGCCAGTGCATTTTTATTACCCAAAGGATTAAGTATAAGCTCCTTGCTTGGACATCTGAACCCTTCTGCAATTTGACTTCAACATTGTAGTCTGACTTCACGTTATTCACCTTTGTGGCGGCTAATTAATTTAAGCTAAGCATGGTCCTTGTTCTGTACTGACTTATCCTCCTTCTGTAGGTTTATTCACTCTAGAAATATTCTCCATCTTCTTCTGTGGAAACAACTTTTTTCTGAGTCTCAGCTCAGGTGCCACTTCTTTTGGAAAGCTTTCTCTGATCCCCCCAAATGAAAGTGATCTCTCCCTTTCTCCAATTTTTTTATAGCACTTTGCCAGGACAGATCCATAGAACATTTAACTATCTACTTTGAATCATTCTTATTTATATGATGGGATCATATCATCATAGAATTAGATTTGGAAAGGATTTTACAAGACATCTAGTCCAAGATGGCAGTCAAGTAGTACAGAGCTTAGAGCTCTGGGTCTGGAGTAAGGAAGACCTGATTTCAAATCTAACCCTGGGCAAATCATTTAACTCTGTTTGCCTCAATTTCTTCACCTGTAAAATGAGTTGGAGAAGGAAACATAAACCATTCCAGTATCTCTGTCAAGAAAACCCTCAAAAGGGGTCTCAAGAAGTCAGACACAATTAAAATGATTAAACAACAACAATCTAACTCTCCAATTTTATAGATTAAGGGCCTGAGGTCCAGAGAAGTTAAATGACTCTCAGGGAAAGAGTGATAATTAGTAACAGAGCCAAAATTTTTATTTTTATTTTTAATTTATGGAATAAAACAAGCATTTCCATAACATAGTACAATGTAAAAGGATTATTGCATCTGAAACTGCAAATCTACTATGTACAATTTGATATTCCTTTCAAATATATGACAAAATTATGATGCAAATTACTTCCCTAGAGTTGCTACCATTAGACCCCAATAGGTGTACATATATATATATATATATATATATATGTAAAATTATAATACTTCTATTTATCACTTTGATTTGAGCTCATCTAGTGACTCCAAGTTCTTCATTCACATTGACTCTTCTTTCCATTCCACCATATTGCTTCCTAGGCAACTCTCTAATAAACAACTTAACTAATGTTATAGTCATGACCCCATATGGGGGTCTCTGTAGGGCTTACATTTTTATTATTGGTTTATGATTTATTATTGGTAAATGTTTGATTTGTATATCTATTTTATCTACCTATATACTCAGTGTCATATAAAAATTTCTCAGGCAAAAAAGAGGTCATGAGTGGAAAAAGTTTGAGAAGCCTTGTCTTAGACCAGCCTCCCCTTTCCACTTCAGGCTGTAAATTCCTCATAGAACTTGTTTTTCATCTTTTACTCCCAGCTCTTAATACATGGCTTTGTGTGTGACATAGGCTTAATTATAGCTTGATGAGTGTTGAATTGAATTCATTTGCTAGACATTCCAAGTTCATGACCCTTTGATAGAATAAATTTTGAATTCTGGTCTTAAATGATACCTTAAAGTCATAGGACACATGATATAGTGAAAAAACTTTCAATGTAATGCCAGAAAACCTGGATTCAAACCTCAACTTTGCTATATACTCTGTGGGATCTTGGGGAAATCACCTATTTTTCTTTTTTCAATTTTTTTTTCAATTTTTATTTTTGGAGAGCTTTAGTTTTTTTTTTTTGTTTGTTTTTGTTTTTGTTTTTTTTTAATAATAGCTTTTTTTGTTTTCAAAATATATGCAAAGATAGTTTTCAATAATCACCCTTGTAAAACTTTGTGTTCCAAATTTTTCTCTCTCCCTTCTCCTCTTTCCTCCCCTAGACCACAAATGATTCCATATATGTTGAACATGTATAATTCTTCTTTACATATTTCCATAAAATCATCTATTTTTCTATATTTCATTTTCTTCAACTGTAAAATGAGAGAATTCAGTTCAGTAAGGTAATTTCCAGCTCTGAGTTTCCATATCCTTGAAATCATGGAGAGATCTATAGATTCCTGAAAGTATTTTTGGATATTATCCTAGACTGCTCCAAAGGTAGAGGAAGAAGCTAGAAACAGATGTCATTTTAAAGTTGCCCTTTAGGGATTCCCTTCTGGAATTTGGCTCTTCTCAATCACTCTTGGAATAATTAAGTAGGTGATTTCTTTCCTTCTTTTCCCTGCCTTTCTCTCTCCCTAGGGCTTCTTGACCATTCTAGGGAAATGACAGGAAATTCATGCAAAATATATATCTTTGGAAGAAAACATTCATGAAAATTGCCTTTCTGCCCAAGATACTCCAAGGTATAGTGAAGAACCCCCTAGAATCACTTCTGTTTACTTTAATCTTGTGTAATGTCAGTTCACCCTCCTGGAACAGTCAACAAAAGCTCTGGAGTCACTCCAGTGCCTTGAGATATAAGCTCCCCAAGTTCAATGCACTCCAGTCTGATACCTTCTATATTCTTTCAGCCATTCATATCCAGTGTCACCTTCCCAAATGCAGGAGTTTATATGGGTGGGTGGACAGGGAAGGGAAATTGTTCTCCAATTAGATACACATCTTTGAATATAATTCAGTGATCAAACTCAGCATAAGAAAAAATTATAATTTGACAAATTTATTCAGAATTGGGTTTATGTAAATGCAACAAAACTTGGACAAGAATGTTTTTGTATATAGGAGAGACCAAGTTGCTCAGGAAGTCCCATTCCTTAGTCAACAAGCATTTATTAAGTACTGGCTGTGATGAATGTTCCCTAGAATTTTTATTTGGGCAAACTCTTTCTTGAAGTAACTGGTGGATTTTTTTTCAATGTCCTCTGGATCTAGGATATCAGGGCATCTTTCCTTGACCAGTTCTTGAAGATCTGTCCAGGTCCTCTTTTTGATTATAGCTTTGAGGTAATCTAGTGACTTTGACATTGTCTCTTCTGGGTCTATTTTCCAGGTCAGTTTTTTTTTTTTTTTAATGAGGTATTTCATATTCTTTTTTTGTTGTTGTTTTTATTCTTTTGAATGTGCTTGATTTATTTTTGATGTTTCATAGAGTCATTAGCTTCCTTTTGCCCAATTCTAACTTTTAAGGAGTTATTTTCCTCAATTACTTTTTGTACTTTTTTTTCTATTTGGCCAATTGTACTTTTTAAGAAATTGTTTTCTTCGGTGGATTTTTGTATCTCCTTTTCAATTTGGCTAATTCCACCTTTTAAACAGTTTTCTTTTTTTCAAATTATTGATTATTTTTTCATAATTCTCATGCATCCTTCTCATTTCTTTTCCCAATTTTCTTCTACTTCTCTTACATGATTTTAAGCTTCTTTTTGAGCTCTTTCATGAGTTTTTTTTTTTCTGTGCTTGAGAACAGTTCTTATTTTTCTTTAAGGTTTTGCCCATAGGTCTTTTGACATTGTTGTCATCTTCTGAGTTTCTATGGTCAGATTTTTAAACATTGTTCTTTTCTCATCTTTTTTTTGGCTTTTTTCCATTCTTTTAAATTTGAGCTCTATTCCCAGGGTGGAAGGGGCAGTGTCTCAGATTCCTTGTGCCAGGGGCTGCAGGTTCTGTTTTTCTGGTACTGCCTTGATATTGCCCTGAGGTTCACAGGGGATTCTTTGGATCTGGGGCTGTGCTGAGGAGGTGGGATGGGGATGGCTGGCACTGCTAGGGGCTGTAGGGATCTGGTAGCTTATTGATGCTGAGTGTCTAGCCTGTGCTGAAGCTGGTGGGGTGCTCCTGCATTTCCACAAGCTATGCTGAAGGATGTAGGGTTTGGTCACTGGTGAAAGCCCATTTTCCCAGGACAGAAGGATGTGGAAGTTCCCAGAATTGGAGTCTGTCCATTTCTCTGGTTTTCTTTAGGCACATGGGGGTTCTGGTGTTGGTGTTTGTTCCACCACTCTGGGGCTCAGGATCTCCCACTGGTTTGCTGAAGTGGCTGCTAACTTGTTGGGATGCTTCCTGTCCTGCCTTGTGTTCCTTCTTTACCCAAGTGAGAAAGATCTTTCCTGGTGCTCTTACAAGTTTCTTGAGCTCACTCTGCCTTTTTGCTGGTTCTGCTCTTCTAGGATTTGTTTTGGAACACTGTTTTATGGTTGTTTGGAGGTGAATATGGGAGAGTTATGGGGATTTACTGCTTACTCCAGATCTTGGCTCTCAGAAGTTCCCTGGTCCTTGTATTTTGAAAGAATGGATAATTGTTAAAAAAAAATCTTATATATATATATATACATATATATATATACATATATATATATACATATATATATATATATAAACATATATATATATATAAAAGACAGAATTTAGCTAGTTAGTTTATTGACATAATGATTAGCTACAGGAGAAGGTCATAGCTCTTGCCAATTCTAATTTTAAATCTGAATAAGTGTTATGGAAAATTTGTGTTCTGTTTGCCTGAATAACTGCACACACACACACACACACACACACACACACTCCCACACATCGAAGTTCAATTGTAGGTTTCTGGCAAAAAGGTAAATGAGCAATCCTTCTTCAAACACCTGAAACATAGGATCCCAGGCTTAGAGCTAAAAGGGTCCCCAGAAGTCACCTAATTCAGTACACACATTCACAAAGGAGGAAGTGAAGGACTGGAGAAGTGAGATTAATAAGTCACACAGAAAGTATTTAGCAAACTTGGGATTCAAACTCGGGTTCTCCGATTCCAAATCCCAGTGTTTTCTCAAATGGACCTTGTTGGTCCTTATTTATTTTTGTTATTCATCCATGGACAAATATTTATGAAACATTATATAAATCATTCTCTTAGATCTGTTGGGAGAATGCTATTTTACCCAGGGATTCCTTTGGTATTTTGGAACAATGTCTAATTTGGTTTGTTGTTTAAAAAAAAAAATCTAATGTACTTGCACTGTCTGAGGAATGACAAAGCAAATGGCAATAAATTAAAGTAATGGATTTTTGCTGTACCCTAAGAACTGATGAATCAGAAGGATTCAGAGAAGAAAGGGAAGACATATGAACTGATACAAAACAAAGTAAGGGAACAAATGGGCACACAAAGGATAACAATGATAAAATTAAAGCAAATGTTAGATAATTAAAATGATCAAGATTGGTCCCAAAGGAGAGAGGAGAAAATATACCATCCTTACTTCTTTGCATGGGTGGGGTACTATGTGTGAGACTCAGCTGAGAGTTAATTTGATGAACTGCTTTTTCTCTCCTCCTACTCCCCCACCTTTCCCTATCCTCTCCTTTTCTTCTCCTCTCCATTACTGGGTAAATAAAAAAAGAGAGATATATTTAGAAATAAAGTTGATATAAAATGAAATATATTAATATAATACTTAAAAGAAAAACAAAATTAATAAAATTTCATAGATCCTTTGCATTTTCTCCATTTGCTTCTCCTAAATATCATCCATTCAAATTTATATTACATTTCCTATGTTGGATATTTGTTGCTATTAATCACTCCTCTTTTCTTTCATCTTTCCTCCTCCTCCTCCCACCCACCCATCAGGATCATCCGTTTCTATAATGGATCTCAAATGAGCTATTAAAATCTTCCACATACTTATAGAGTTAGGATACATATATAGTTAAAAAGAGAAATCCATAGGAAAATTCACAGAAACAAACTCCACAGCAACTTCAATGACTGATTATATTTAAGCTGCAATATGTCAGCTGTTTTCACATTTTTCTCTGAGATCAAAATCTATTAGTCCATGTTCTGGAGCTGTCAAGTGCCCAGTTTCATTTGTGAAAACCAAGTCATTTTGGCTATGTGAGCAGCTCTCTTCCCTAATCTCTATTCCCATGAACCTAAGAAAACACCAGATTTTTCATTTTATTTTCTCCTTAGCTTCTGTTGAAATCTCACCTCAGGTTTGTCCTGTATTTCTCTACTGAACACAACACTCTGGACATGTATGGAAAGAGGTGGAGATAGAGAAGAGAGTCAGAGACCTTCATAATTATTTTTTTTTTCTGTTCTTTGTTTTTGGCTATGGGCTGGATGAGAAATTAGAGGGAGATTTTACTCTGTTGGCTTTATTAGGGGTAGCTCATCTCTACAAGCCTTGGTCATATAGGCTGGGAAAAGCACGGTGCCCTACTCCCTTTAACTACTTACATAATGGAAAAAAAATTCGAAAGAATTATGGAAAACCATGAAAAATATCTGCAGTGTGGATGTATTTTATTCAGAAGTTTCATTGGGGCTTGACCCTCAGTTTTGATTTCCTTATCTTTAAAATGGGAATGATAATGCTACATTCTTTTCCTCCCTCACAGGGGAATATTAAGGTGCTGAGAACTATTATCAATAATAAAAATAATTTTTATTGGTGAGATTTGTTTCAGAGAAAATTTTGTGTAGTAAGTCAGCAGCCTCTGGGTTCATGTTTGTGGTATAATTTGTAGCTATTCATTAAGTGTTTGATTAAATGTCAGAGTCATGAGGGTTAAATCTTAGGAAATGGTTTTCATAATGGAAATACTGGCAAGATTTCTTTATAATCAGCAAAACAGGGGTGGGGGTGGGCACTGCCACCATTGCAAATGGCTTTCAATTTATGACCTTTGCTAAATTATGTTGGCTGCTAATCAGATATGAGACGTGATAAAATAAGTCGCTAGAGACATACTAGTTTGTCTTTTTTTTTTTTCCTCCCATTTCACAATCACAGGAAATGGCTATTAGCTGAGCCATATAAGGAAAAAGCTTTTGATTGCTAAGTTACATGCTCTGTTTCTTAAGCAATTTGAAAAGCCTAACAGAAAATAGTCAAAACTTTGAGATGATGAGGATGAGAATTTGTCTTTACATGATGGCACTTGAGAAACAGACAGTCATAGCAGGTTATCTCAATGATCTCAACCTACCACTGCCCATTCCAAATCAGGAAAGCCCTGGTAACCCAAGGGGGGACTTTGTGCAAAGGCTTTGGGGAAGGAGAAATGGGTAACCGGGAGGATGCACAAGAAAATTATATGTGAAATGTTTTTCATGTGCTTTCCTAGAATAGACACTCCAATGTAAGCAGGAAAAGACATCAGTATTTCTCTCCAGGATTCCTTCAAGGCTAAGCTCAGGTGCTACTTCCTTGGAAAAGCATTCCCTGATCCCTGCTTTCTCTCCTCAAATTACCTTATATAAACTCCTTGTGGGTAGGGACTGTCTTGGTATTCCTAGTACCCAGCACAGAGACTGGCACATGACAAATCCCTTAGTGAATGTTTGCTGATTTGAAAATGAAGCAGAAAATTGAGACAAATCTCTGATGATTGGAGCAAGATAAGAGGAATACTTCTCCATTCTATTCTCAACTTTTCCAGACTTTGAAAAGCCTGTCTTCTTGAGAAAGAATCCTCTTGTTCCTTTTAAGCTATCAGCAGAGACACAGAGGGACCTCCTTAACTATTAAGTGTTTTCCTTTTAGAAGGAAATGATTTTCTGAACTTAAATAGTGTTAGGCTGTGGCCTGTGCTTTTGGCTGGGAGATCTTTAGTGAAAGCAGATGGTCACAATGGTATTAAGAACTAAAGACGGCAGTAAAGCTTTTAATTGAAAACAATTGGACCCTGCTGGATGGTAATTACCTTGACTGCTTGCAAAGAATATCTCAGAGCTGATACTATGAAAAAAAGGATGAAAATGAGTTACAGAGATCTGCTTGATCTGCATCAAATAAGCAAGAAGCTCCCCAAACTCCTTTCTCTGGAGGTTTCTCCAAGAAAAGAACCTTTTTGACTTGATAAAATTGCCAGAGAAATCCACGAGGGAAGGAACCAAAAAAAGCTACCAAAAAAAAAAAAAATCAAAGCATGGAGTCATGAAATGTTGATGTTTGAATCAAATGAAAATTCCAATGTCTTCTCTGAGAAAAAGAATACCAAGACATTTCTTTTCTCCCTCTCCCTCTCTCATCTCTCCTCCCTCCCTCCCTCCCCTCTTCTTTCCCTCTCTCCCCCATCCCTCCCCCCTCATCTTTCTTCCTTCCCTCCCTCCTTTTTCTCTCCCTCCTTCTTTCTTCCTCCCTTCCTTTTTCCTTATCTCCCTTCCTCTCTCCTTCCCTCCCTCCCTTCTTTTTCCTTCCCTCCCTCCCTTGTCACTCTCTCCCTTCCTCTTTTCCTCCTTTCCTCCTTGCTTTCTCCTTCATCCTTCATCTTTCCCTCCCTACCTCCCTTTTTCCCTTCCTGCCTCTTCCTTCTTCCCTTCCTGCCTCTTCCTTCTTCCCTCCCTCCCTCCTTTCTTCCTTCCCTCCCTTGTTTTCTCCCTCCCTTTCCTCCCACCTTCCCTCCTTCCTTCCTTCCTACCTTCCTTTCTTCCTTCCTTCCTTCTTTTCTTCCTTCTTTTCTTCCTTCTTCCTGATTCTTTTCTTTTTCCATTTACTGATGCATATTAATGGCAAAAATGATTCATTTAGATGATTTCCTCTAAGATTTTTAATCTTTGGATTGTTAGAACTGACAAATTGAAGCCATTAAAACCCTTCTGAGGTAGTGTGTGGTTAATAGACCCCTTACCTTAAAACTTTTCACCCCTAAAGGCTACTTGCAGCCCACAAAGCATTTGACTACAGTCACCAAATATTCAGGGACAAAGGTATAATCATACTCTGAAGGACCAAACTTTAGGAATGAGACACAAGGATTATTGCTGGCTAGAGGTATTGCCTGGGGATGGGAAAAGACATCTAGAGGTCATCTAGGATAGTAGTTTCTAAATTTTTTTGATTTTGCACCCCTGTCCATATAATATTTTTGAGTGTGTTCTCCCAATGTATACAATTGCTTATCTGTAAATTAGTTTAATATAATTTCCCAATATATTAAATGTTATTCATTACATATTTTTTAAGTTAGTTCAATATAAACTTTTATATAATTTACTAAAATTATGTACAATATCAACTTTCATTAAGATATATTTCCCCCCATTTGGTGTCTATTTTATTTTATTTCCAATTTATGGAATAAAGCAAGCATTGCCATAGCAACATGATTTTTTTAAAAGGATGATTACATATAAAGAAAATAAAATTTCAAAAAGGATGATATCAAGACAAAAAAAAATGGTCCTAGAATCTATAGCAGGCTACTTGAATTTTGAGAAAAGGGGTAAGTTTTCAGACTTGTGCTTAAGAAAAAACACTTTTGAAACTCTGAAGAGAATGAATTAGAGGGGGTTGGGGGAGACAGGAAAGCCAATAAGGAGACTTTTTACAACAATCCACCAAGAAATGATGAGATACAGAACAAAAAGCACAGAGAAGGGGACAGTTGTGAGAGTTGTGGAAATAAAAGACTAGCAAGATTTGGCAACCCACCTGATATGTGGGGTGAAGGAGAGTACAGAATTGAAGATGGCACAGAGTTTATGAACCTGGGTGATTAGAAGGATGATGGTGCTCTCAAGAGTCATAGGAAAATTTGAAAAAGGGGTTGGTTTTGGGGGAGAGCTAATGTAATGAGATTTGTGATCTCATTTCAATTCATCTATGTCTGCTCATCAGAGCAAAAGCAATTTGTTCTGTCTTACCTGAAGCTCAAAGGCAGGATTGTGGAACAGAGGGAGTGGGGAATGGGGGAAGAAGAGTGGGGAGGAGGGAAATGATACCCTGCTCCAAAGTGCAGAGCCCAGTCTGTCCTCCGAGGGGTGTCTGGTGTTTTTTTGGGGAAGGGAGAACAGGGGTATATATGTTTGGGGAGGAATTTTTCCAATGGCTCTGCTAACTGCTGCTTTGGGCAGCAGGGAAGAGGCTAATTCATATTTGCCCTGAGCTGTGGATACCTAGCTCTTAAGGGAGAAGGTTGTTAGCTTCCACAGTGGAGGGAGGGAGTAGAATGGGACCGAATTGGGGTACGAGGATAGGGATTTTTATGCTGGAGATAAGACTTGTGATTGGCTATGCTGAGAAGGGAGGTATGCAACCCATTTTTCTGCCCTCTAGTTGGTTGCTCATGGGATCAGGACATGGTTATCTGAAGACCATTTATGTAATCCTTCTCTAGACAACTAGATTAGTTAATACCATAACTTCAAGAATATCCCTTCTGTGTAAGAGATTGACAAGGTTACTTTTTGGGGGGGATGACAGAGAAAGCTATGATCTCAAGTAGCACCCTGTAGGGAAATGTAACATCCTGATAGATTCTGGAATAACCCATCCCAAACAAGTAGTAAGTACTTTCTCAATGGCTGGAACTGATTGATGAGAGGGAGCACGAATGCTAAAAGGCGAGAAGACAAATAATTGGAACCCATACATACATTGGTTCCAGCTGAACAGAATGTCAGGATAAGGCTGACCATTTGCCAAAGTCCTTGGATTGTTTCTGTCACTATTTTAAGTTCTGAGGCATGTGCAAACAATAAATTTATTATTATTATTATGTTTTATCTGAGTAGGCAACTATGGTGACCTAGAAAAAGGTCTGGATTCATCCTCACTCTGTCATTTACTAGCTGTGGGATCTAGAACAAGACACTTTAATATCTGAGTCTCAGTTTTCTTGCCTGTAAAATGGATTTGAAAAGCAATGTGGCATTGTGACAAATCAGTCTAAAAGACTTGTTTCATGTCCACCCTCGGACTTCCATTGGCTGTGTGATCTGCAGCAAATTATTTAACTTCATAGTATCTCAGACAAGTTTCTACAATTGTAAGTCACAGAGAATGTGTCAATTTGCTTTAACAAAGGAAAGTCCTCAGAGGCAACTACCTAGACAATGAAATCACAGTTCTCTAAAAAATGGGAATGATAATGAATGTGCCACCTGCCTGAGAGGTTTTGTAAGGATCAAATGTGACAATATGTTTTAAAGTTCTTTATAAACCATAAAGTATAACTGAAGGTCATAGACTTCGATCTGGAAGGGAGATTAGAGGTAGGTCATCTAGTTCAACCTCCTTAATTTTCAGATGAAGTAACTGAGTCCCAGATTAGTCGCATAATTTGCCCCAGGTCACAAAGTAGGTAACTGGAAGAATCAAGATTCAAAAACCAGTCTTCTGGTTCCAGATCCAGAGCTCTTTCTTTCCACTGGTCACAAATGAGAATTCACATTTGAGAGAAGTTGCTGGCAAGAGAACTAAAGAATTCAGGGAAATAAACTTTTTCTCTACTATTCCAGGAGCTGATCAGTAATTGAATAATCAATTACTTAATCAAGAAATTCCAACCATGAATAAGAGATCTAGAGTGGTAAAGAACTTTAGAGTTTATATAGTTCAACTCCTCCTTCCACCCAATTTTGAAGAGAAGGAAACTGAGGCTGGGACTCCCATCATGATCCTCTCTGTTCTTTAGCCTGATTTGTATCTATGTATTTTATCTATTTTTCTTAAAATGAACTTTATGGTTTATGTATTAATTTAATACTTTAATTCTTCAATAGTAGGGAGAGATGAGGGCAGCATGTGCTAGCAAACTACCTAAAAATCACCACTACCAACTTGACCACTCTCTTCATTTAGACAAGAAGCCTGGATCCTGATCCCAACAGTTTTGGGAATAGTTTTGGGAACTGCCAAACCACCAGAGCTGTCAGCCCAGCCTTCAGTCATCATTGAGGGGAGAATCATTATGGAGAATGGGTAACCTTCCTATAACCATCAGCAACAACTGCTAACCAGCTGCCACCGGCAGGGAGATAAGCACAAGAGTCTTAGGAGTGGTAGCACTTCCTAGAGCACCAGTCCTGCTCTATGGTGCTCCCACAGCTGTCATGCAAGGAACCAACTCCTGTGGACAGGGGTTCATCCATCTGTACCAACTGCCATCCATGGGGACAGCCTGGCTGAAGCAATAGGACATCATGAGGGAATGATGGAAGGTAACATGCACCAGGCAAGTCAAACCACCATCATTTTGACCACCATCTTCCCCTGGATCCTGATAAAGATAGCCCAGGATCCAAGAGCTTTGGGAATGGTAATGCTTTTACCTTGGTCCCTACAGACATTATCCTGGAAGTGATTCCTACGAAGATGCAGCCTAGAGATGGTTCCTGAAGATGCTACAGCTACAGCTATGAAGACCCAGAAAAGAAAGTACTTGTCAACGAAGTCTTTGACATTGTCAAATGTTTCTACATCTAATTCTACATTTAATAAACTAAAATGACCTTATAAGTGGAAATGCCATTAAAGAACAGGCATTAACACCTGATTTGCTACTGTACCCCAGGGACATTCCTATAAGTATGTGTATATGAATGGAAAAAAAAACATACTTATTAAAAGTTTAACTTAATATTTGCAAGTCAAACCACTACCTTGACCACCATTTTCCACTTTCCATCTTACTTGTAGATGAAAGTCAAGCATTTCCATTTGAATTACAGCAAAAAATCTTCCAATTATGTTGTCTCTCCCATTGGAATAAGAGTTCTGCAGAAGTAGGGCCTATCTCACTTTTCTATTTGTGTTCTTCTCTCTTAGCAGTCTTTTGACTATTTTCAGTGCTTAAGAAATGCTTTTCCCTCCCCATTCATTTGTACATCTGCATAAATATCTATGCTTATCCATATTCATTCATTTATTCATTCGGCTGATCTGCAAACATTTATTGAGCCCTTGCTGTATTCAGGGTCCTGTTTTAGGTTTCATGAAGGCTCCACTGAAGCTCAAGAGTCTCAGGCTCTTAACTCTAAGAGGAAAAGAACAAGATCTATGTTGTTCCCTTTGTGAAATGTAGATTTAGCTTTTGGAAAGTGCTCTGGATAATTAGGTGCTTAATATAAGTTTTTATATTGTTAATAATGGTTTTTTAAAAAAAGGCATAATGCCTCTTTTATGAAATTTTCTATTGAGAGAAAGACTATGGATTGTAGAGACTGTTCTTCACACAACTGCAGAACTCATTTTAAAGTCAGGAGTGTTAAAAAGATAGTTTCTTATTTTTGCAAAACTACTCTGGCTTAAAGTTACCTTAAAATCACTCCCCTAGGCAAGTTCAAATGATTGCAAAACACTGCACAAAATAAACATCAACAACTCTTGGCATTCATAGCAAATAGAATTTATACTTTTTCTTTATAAACTTGTATGTATATACACATGCTTACCTTTTCAGAGCAGAGGGTTGGAATAGAAGGACTCTCTTGTTTTCAAGGGCTTTCAGAATCACCAATTTCAGAAACTTTGAGGGAGAGAGAGGAAAGGAATCATAGATCTGTAAAGGATGCATTTAATCTAGTTCTTATTTTACAGAAGGAGAAATGTAGCCCTACAGAGGTTACCTAAGACCACTGGCAGTGTCCAGTCCAATGGCAGACATAGAGGTCTAGACTTCAGGTCTCCTGAGTCTAGTGTTCGTGTTCTGTTAAACACCGATTTCCAGTGTTTTATCTCCCTAGAGGGAGGAACTTTTCTTAGTTTTATGGGACTAGAAGTATTGACAAAGAAAAATAATACATAATCAGGAAATTTCAGACAAGAAAGGGACTTCAGAGATCATCTAGTCCAATTCATAGCTGGAACAGTAATTTTCTCCATAACATCCTTAACAAATGGTCATCCAGGTCCTGCTTGGAGATTTCTACTGGTGGCAAGCCTAAGTCCCACAATAGCCCACTTTATTTTTAGGTAGTTCTAGTGGTTGATAAGATTTTTAGCTCCATCAAACTATAGATACTGTAAGTGAGAATAGATTAGTGATGTTCCATTATCATGGAGATATGGTCTTTGTATAATTTGAAACTTAAATTGGAACCAAAGAAAGCCTTTGAACTGAGCTTTGTATCATACAGAATTCTGATGATTGGATAATAGGATGCTAGATGTAGAGTCGGATGTGACTTCAAAAGGCATAGAGTCTTATCTTTTCAATATAAGATAAGAAACCTGAGGTCCGAAGAGGGTACTTGAAATGTGCCCCAAATCACATAGGTAGTAGATATCTGATTGATTACAGAGTCTAATCATTCTCTCCCATACCATGCTGCCTCCCATCCCATCAGATTTGATGACAAATGTCAGAATATAAGCATATAAATTGCTTATTGTGAGTGGACCTTACATGAAGAATATAATGAGAAAGAAGCAAGTTGCCTTTAACAACTCATTATTTTTAGTGAGTAGTTAAAATAACTACTTGCCGTCAGTATTATGTTATATAATTGCATGGTGTAATTGCTACTTGTAGTTCCATAGTAACTGTTTCATAGCACACTATTTTAAAGGTATTTTTAAGGTGTAATCCTTATTGATTTGGCATATACAAAGCAATAAAAAGTCTTGTGATTGATTAGGTGCTGGAGTAAAGCTGAAAAATTTAATCTCTGGAGACGTTTATTTGCATTACCACATGTATTCATTGCCTCTATGTTATAGATTGTAATATTAAAAAAAAAGAGCTGTTTTTTAAAGTGTGTTTTCTTGATATTAAAATTCTACATACTGAGTTATCTGTTTCCTAGCATTTTTATCATGTATCTGAGGTCTGTGGTAGAAAGAATAAAGCTATGTACAAAGAATTCATGCTATTTTTGCTCCGGATCCATGGTGCATGATCTTGTCCATTTATCCACTTTCTATTTTGTTTAAAAGTGTCACAAAAAGCTTCTGGATTGTGTGGACCAGCTGTCCCAGGTTCTGATGACCTTTACCTCTGCACAGAGCCAGAGCTAGCAATTGGGACACTTGGGGAAAGGCTGGTGGGGAGGGGATGGGAGAGGTGAACTCAGGAGATTTTGGATCTAGGAATGCAAAGCCCATCAGAGGAAAGATCTAGTTCTAGTGTATATGCATTTACAAAACGACTCCAGGGACATTCTACTTCTAGGGAAACTGCCTCAGGGAAGGAGAAAGACATGCCTTGGGCTAGGAGCACAGAGTTCAATCCTCCCTTATCAGGTACAGTTGTGTCAGGGGAGGAATATTGGTCCATCTCTTAGAGACCCTACTCTGTAACCCCAGAGGGGAATCTAGGACCTCCAGGAGATGGAGCAGAAAGTTAGGAGGTAGTATGTGCAGCAGAGATTTCCTTCTTTAGTAGGTGGTAGAATAGTTAGAATGACCAGCCAGAAGTCAGGAACTCATCTTTGTGAGTGAAATCATTCCATGGGTGTAAGGTACAATGGTGAAAACTAGCAGAAGACCATATAACATCCCAAGTACCTTGGGATGGAGGAAGAAGCACATTCCTGGATGTCAGAAATCTTGAATAAAGACCTTTTTATCCCACCCTTAGTTACAGCTCAGTTTTCATATGTGAAAAAAAAATGCAATTTTTTGGTTTACCTCTTTCAAGAAAGGTATAGTCTCCAGGGTACAGAAGTATTTGTGAACCTTTTCCGGAAGTTGGGCATCCTTGATTGTATTTCATATAAATGGTTTGACTTTCCAGAAAATGCTTTTTTATAGCATGTATCCCCTGAATGAATGAATTAAAAACATTTATTAAGCATTCTTCTTGTTCCAGGTATTGTGTAGGTACTGGGGTTACTAGTACAAATGTCAGACACTCTCTCTTCAAGGAGGTTGTATTTTTAAAAAAAAAATACAATTTTATTTTTCCAATTACGTGCAAAGATAGTTTTCCACATTTGCCTTTGCAAAATCTAGTGTTTCTAAAATTTTCTCCCTTCCCCTTACACAGCAAGAAATCTGATATAGGTTAAATATGTGCAATTCTTCCAAACATATTTCCATATTCATCATGCTGCTCAAGAAAAATTAGATTAAAAGGGAAAAAAAAACCACTAGAAAGAAAAAAAAAGCAAACAAATAACAATAAAAGGTGAAAATATTACGCTTCAATCCACATTCAGTCTCTATAGTTTTCTTTGGATGTGGATGGCTCTTTCCCTCATAAGTTTATTGGAATTGCCTTGAATTAAGAAAGGTTGTATTCTAATTGGGAGCAGTATATAATGTAGTAATAGCCAAGGAACAGAATCTGTTAGGACCCACAAGGATGCAGAAAGGGATGATAGGACCATTGATTGACCTGCCTTTTCCAAAAGCATTGTTTTGTTGAACTGATTATAATTCTCTGAATAAGAGGAAGGACATAGGGTAGGGGCAAGATAAGACTTGGCTTACAAGGAAATTATCAGAGTACAAAGTTGCTGGAGAGAAAAAGTATGGTGGATTTGGAGGCCATTTGGATATAGTGGCCTCTCAATAAACAAGAAAGCTTTTGGATATTTGTTTCATTTATACATTCCCTTTCTACCCTTTCTTTCCACCTCTCTTACACTAATTGGTGGCTCACAATGCAAGGTGCCTGGGCTTATTGATTTGGAGTTGGAGAAGACTCCAAAAGTTAATTAGTTTAACCCCCTCATTTTATAGATGAGAACATTGTGGTTCAGGGAAGTGGCTCATGGACAAATGGCTGGTGAGCATCCAGACAGGGATTTGAATTCATGTTTTCTCACTCCAGAAGCAGGACTCTTGGCATGGTACCAGTCTGAGTCTCTCACAGTAGGAGCTTCTGAATTGAATTTTATGAGTAAGATAAGGTACTGGTGAGGTTGGTGCAATCTATGGATTGAGTGTGTAAAGTCTTCATTTTTTTTTGGTTTGAGTTTTGCAATTAGGTGTGTGACCATGAGATAGCCACCTCATTTAGGATTATAGGATTATAGATTTAGAACTGGGATTTAGACCTTAGAGATCATCAAGCCCAACCCCCTCATTTTTACAGATGGGGAAACTGAGAACCAGAGAGAAGAAATGATTAACAGCTAAGAAGCTCCAGAGCAGGGATTTGAACCCACTCCATTGACTAAATCACACTGTCTTTGGTCCATAGTCTCCTTATTTTTTGAAATGAAAGGATTATACTAAACGACTACTAAGATCTCTAAATTTGAAATCTGAGTTCTTACGTCAGTATTCTTATCCTTTGGAAGCACATGAACCCCTTGAGAACATGAGCACAGGATTTATCATTTAGGACACGATTTTAAAATTTTCAAAGTGCTTTACAAATATTATTAGAAATAACGGGAATAATGGTGAGAAATTATGAGGAATGGATGTTTTATTGTAGAAGCCATAAGCAGACCACTGACTGAAGTTTTTGATGTGTCCTTTTGTCTCTCGGCAAGTTCCAAGGGGTAAAATCCTGATTTAGCCCATTATTGAACGGGGCAATTTACCTTAGAACAATGGTGGCCAGAAAGTCAGCCACTGTTCCGTTGTGAAATGAATGCCTTCTCAATGAAAGAATGCAGCCTGTTTTATATAAAACATTTGAGATAACTTTTCAGCTCCAGTGCCCAATGAAGCTACAGTTTTACAGAATTAGCCTCCTTAAGCTAGGGATTTGGAGACATGTACATTTATTGCCTTGAGCAGTCCAATCTAATTTGACAGTATTTATTTCTGAAATGTTTAGTTATTACTTTTATTGACATCTCTTATTTTTACATCACATTCTTTTCTGATTATGTATATCTATCATTTACCTGAAGAACTATAATTTGTAACCACCATTTGGAAAGAGGAAAAAGAAACAAGTTCAGTAAAACCAATTGAAGTATCAATATAATCTGATAGTATTTTGCCATATTCTACACCCAAGGAGTCAAGTACGTGACCCACAGGGAACAATCACTCCTCAGTGTCAAAGACCCAAATTAAAATGTAATTGGGAAATGTGACAAAATAAATAAAAATACACTAAAGCATAGATAATGTTAATATGTAATTTTCTAAGTGAAGGCACTTATATAGTGCCTTCTATATAAGGCTTAATGGTCCCTATTTCTATTTGAAATTGATTCCATAGATTCTACACCCTTAATTATACAAAGCTATGTTTTCTTGTCTTTTATTCAGGGCTGAGCTTGATTATTATAATTATGCAACATGATGGGTTTTTTGTTTTATTTTTATGTTATTGTAATTGTATATCTTGGTTTCCTAATTCTATTGATTATTCTGCATCAATTATGTCTTCCTATATTTCTCTGAATTCTCTATATTCATTTTTCATTATAACACAATAATATTCCATACCATTCATGTCCTATGATTTGTTCAACCATTCCTCCATCAATTGACATGTATTTTGTTTACAGTTTTTTTTTTCAAAAAAGGATTTATTAAGTGTCCCTTTGGTATTGTAGCTAGAAAGCTGGCCTTCTTGGAGTTGGAAGACCTTGGTTCAAATGTTATCACTGACATCTACTGACTATGGTTCGGGGCAAGTTATTTCACCTCTGAGCCATTCCCATGAAATTCTCTGAACAGTCAATTGTACCAGTATTTAGTTGCCTACTTGCAAGGGTAGAGAGAATTTTCTCAGTGGGCGTCCTCTCCCTAGAATCATGTTATCAAAGATCCAAATTTAAAAAATATATATGCAAAATATTATATGCTATAAGTAAACAGCTATTTGTTGTTGTTCACTAATGTCTAACTCTTCATGTTACTGTATAAGGTTTTCTTGGCAAAGATACTGGAATGGTTTGCTATTTCCTTCTCCAGTGGATTAAGACAAACCCTTGCCTGATGTCATGGCCATTTTCTGGAAGGAAAGACAAAGAATAACCTCTGTGAATAGCAGTTGTCCCACTGAGGACTAGCAACAAAACTGCCTTTCCCTTTCTCTTCCTCTCTTTCTTCTTTCCAATTCAAGAGCCAGGTTTCTTTGTTAAGGACCAAATCTTAAATCCAAATCACTTTGACTCTCAGTGTTTGGCCAACAAAAGGTCCCAGGCCAACCCCATCTGGTCTTTGTTTTGGCCCAGATTGCCTCCAGTGAATGTAAATAGCAATTATTGCTGTTTTGGCCAAAGTCTTCCCCTCCCCAGATTAATAACTTTTAATATCTATCTATCTACCTATGATGTATTTAGTTTATTTTTTGACTAGGTTTTAAAAAAGGGCATTTTTTGCCTTATTTCTTTCTTATTTCAGCCTTAGTCATTGAATGGAAAGTTGCCTCCATTAAATAGAGACTTGTGGAAGACCTTGGCTTAAAAAGGCCAAGATCTCCCACTGCATCCAGAGCCATCTCCAGTTTCCTGATCTATATCTGGCCACTGGACTCAGATGGCTCTGGAAGAGAGAGTGAGGTTGGTGACCTTGCACAAATCCAATTCAGTTGCATGTCATTGCATCACCTTCTTGGTGTCATAGTCATGCTCAAGAACAAAAGACAAACAAAAGAACAAACTTAAATGACTTGCTGAGGATTGTACAGCTACTAAGTATCTAAAGCCACATGTGAACTCAGGTCTTTCTAAGGTCCAGGGCTCTATCCACTGAACCTGTCGGCTATGTACAGTTGTTAATTTAAATAGTGAGAGAATATTAAAAACTAGGGAGGTTAGGGGAAGCTTCTTGCAAGAGGTAACATATGAGCTGATCCTTGAAGTAAAGTAAATATCATGAGATATGGAAGATAAGAATGGGCTTTCAAAAATGATTGTTTCACAAAATTGAATTTATGACAAAGAACTTTAATTCAGCTGTCTATAGTTGGAGAGATGATATAAAAAAGTTAAGCTTTCAAATATTCAACATTGAATAAAAAAATTAATATGAATGTTACTGGGCTTGCAATATCCTCTTTATCACTTTATAACAGTGATTTTTAGAGTTAAAATATTCAGTTATTTAATCTTTCAGATACAACGAATATTTGCAGCAATCCTCAAGCAGTTCTGAAAATATGAAAATTGAAAGGTAGAAGGGTTTGCCTCATTTTTGTTATTTTTCTGGTTGATCATGTCCTGCAATCAAGTAGATGCAAGACTTTTTTTGGAGGGAGGGGAGAGTGGCAGTGTTAGGGTAGGACATAGACGACAGAAAGTAGAAATGAGAGAGGAAGGACAGAGAAAAAAGTTCAGAGAAAAGAAGAAGTAAGACCCCATGGAGGAAGGCTCTGAGCTCTACATGGTCCTATAGAATTGGGGGAGGAGGACTCTAGGTTTAACTAAGCATTGTCAGAATGACAAAGAGTTATTTTACAGTGGTGGCTTTGTTGTTAAATGTGAGGAGATGAATTAATTTGAGGTAAAGCAAGGCAAGACAAGATGTGTTAGCTAATGTCTTACCATGTGTCAGGCTCTGTGCTATGTTGGGGATTGTTGTTGTTTGTCCTTCTGTGAGAAATGGATGGGTACATTTATTTGGTTTCCATAGTTACAAAAATTAAATTGGAGAAATGAAAATTAAATTAGAAAACTGAAGCCTACAAGGATATCAAAGAATAATCAAAGGTTATTATCTTCCCCCAGAAGAATGTAAGCTCCTTGTGGGTAGGGATTGACTTTTGCAATCAGGGGTAGTGACCTGAGATTTGAAAATAATCTTTTGTTCTTTGCTCTTAGCCCATCTCTGTTAGATTCTCCCTTCTAAAATGTAAGCTCCTTGGGAGCAGGTACTGGCTGTGTAATGAGAGATGGAGATTCAAGTCCTGCAACTTCTGTAACATCTAATTAATGGGGAATCAGGGGAGGGACATGCTTCAGCATAGGAAATAAAATGCTGCCTTTGGTGTTTCAAAGGGGTGTCTATTGAGGTTGGAAAAGGGGGACCCCAAAAGTTTCCCAGACTGGTGTCATGAGATGTCTCAAAAGACTTTGCAGGCTTGAATCTATCTCTAAGTCAAGAGGCAAAGTTTTATTGAAAGTAATGGTACACCATTATAAAGCAGACTGAATTGTAAGGGAATCCAGCGAAGAAACAGAAGCAAGGAGAGTCATAATATCCAGTTTCTACTATAGCAATGCTAATTCTATGGCTCAAGGACTAGGGAGTCTATTATTGGCATGTTAATTCTACAGCCCAAGGGCAGGGCTAGGAAATAGTCTCCAAATTTAGGGGTGGTCATGGAAATTTGATTATCACTGACCAGATCATCAGTCAACAATGAACTGAGAAACAGACTATTCAGAATCAGACAGATTGGGCCTAGGAGTTTCCTGAGGCAGACTCCCAAACCAAAAGTTTTAGGGTTTCATATTACATCATGTCTGCTTACCTAGGTACCCATTCTTTCAAGAATGTAAAATAGTTATATGAAAAAATGCTCTAAATCACTCTTGATTAAAGAAATGCAAATTAAAACAATTCTGAGGTACCACCTCATACCTCTCAGATTGACTAAGAGGACAGGAAAAGATAATGATAAATATTGGAGGGATATGGGAAAACTGGGATACTGACACATTGTTGGTGGAGTTGTGAAATGATCCAACCATTCTGAAAAACAATTTGGAACTATGCACAAAGGACTATAAAACTGTGCATTCTATACCAGTGCCATTACTAGGTCAGCATCCCAAGGAAATCATAAAGGAGGGGAAAGGACCCATATGTGAAAAATGTTTGTAGCAGCTCTTTTTTGTGGCAGCAAAGTATTGGAAATGAGTAGATGCCCATCAATTGAAGAATGACAAGTTGTAGTATATGAAGGTAATAGAATATTATTGTTCTATAAAAAATGATGAACAAACTGATTTTAGAAAGGCTGGGAAAGATTTACATAAACTCATGCTGAGCAAAATAAGCAGAACCAGGAATACATGTAACAATAACAGCAAGAATGTGCAATGATCAACTATGAAGGACTTGGTTCTTCTCAGTGATTCAGTGATCAAAGGCAATCCCATTAGGCTTTGGACAGAAAATGCCATCTGCATCCAGAAGAAAGAACTAGGGAGACAATGTAAATCAACATATGCTATATTCACTTCTTTTTTCTGTTTTTTTTTTTTTTAATCTCTCCCATGGTTTTTTCCTTTTGCTTTGATTTTTTTCTCTCCCAACTTGATTTATAAAACAATGTGTATTAAAAATAAACTTACTACAATAAGAATATAAAATAAATCTTTTCTGCATTCATTAGTGAGTCAGTGGCGTTCTTAGTAAGATAATTCTGTTTCTTACACTTCCTTCTCCAAGAGGACCATGACATCAGAGAAGTGATGTCATGACATGCACTTGAATTGAAGTCCTGGAGGGCTGTGCAAAGTCACCAGACTCTGAAGCCATCTGGGTCCAGTGGTGAGATAGAGATCAGGATGATTGAAGATGGCCCTAGAAACTGTAGACCTTGACTTTTTTAAGCTAAGGTCTTTAATAATTTTCAGTTGGACTGAGGCAATATCTATTCAGTGATGGATATTACCTAGGTAAGAAATGATACAAAGAATGGCCTTTTTTACCTAGTTTAAAAAAAAAATTCAATCTGGGAGGGGAAGACTGGGGGTTTCTAGCCAAAACAGTAACAATTGATATTTACTTTCACTCTGAGTCAATTAGGGCTTGACCTGGGACCTATTGTTGGTCAATCAATATAAATATAATTAAGCAAAAGGAAAGGCAATATTTGCCCTAAATGGAGTTAAAAAGGGAGGTGTGTGATGATGATGGCAAAGGTACAAAAAGGAACTCAGTCCAACTGAAGGATGGATGTTTCACTGTGAGAGAGACAGGGGACGATGGTTGTGTCAGGGTGAGTTTGCTGCTGAGGTTTGAAGTCCAGAAAATCAGAAGCACAGCTGGAAGGGGAGAGATTATCTTTATTAACAAAGTACTTTATACTCTCTGGAGAAAGGTCTTATATGACTATAATCCAAGACAGTTTTAAGATCAGTGATTTTTAGCTGGAAGGGACCTTAGTATTCATGGACATATTCAAACTCTGGATTTATTAGTCTAGTAGTATGTTTTTTGTATAGCTTGTGAACTAATAATTTTTTAAATACTTAAAACACAATAAAACTTTATTTAAAAAAATGCAAAATCCATTCCTACCCATAGATCATACAAAAACAGGCAGTATCTGGTCTATAGCCTGTAGCTTGCATACCCCTCTGAATTATTCCAATTTTAGTGTTCAGAAAGGAAAAAAATGGAATAGCCTTTGAGTTTGTGTTTGGATTAGTTTGTAATGATACTGTCACACAATTTCAAAAAGAACAGCAATAGTCCATTCTTTCATATATGCATACTTTTTGTAGTTGATCCAATTGACCATTAGTTTAATTGGCTAGGAGATAAGATTGTGCCTAATGAATGTATGTCTGGGGTCAGGCAGTAAAAGAAATCTTTTTTTTTTTTTTGGTTTTTTGCTGAGGCAATTGGGGTTAAGTGACTTGCCCAGGGTCACACAGCTAGGGAATGTTAAGTGTCTGAGACGAGATTTGAACTCAGGTCCTCCTGACTTCAGGGCTGGTGCTCTATCCACTGCGCCACCTAGCTGCTCCAAGAAATCTTTTGAACAGAAGTCTAAAACATATGGAACATTTCTGGAAGGTTGGATGACTTCCCCCCCTTTTTCTTGCTCTGTTTTCCCCTCAGATAATTTAGAATTACAAATGATATTTTATCTGCTATTAATTATCCATAAGGGAATACAGTCCAAGATGTCAGAAGCTTCAAGAAGTTCAAAAAGACCGTCTGGCCACAGGCTGACCACATGCAACAGAGCAGCAAGACAGTCCCTGCCCCATTGTGACTTCTCCCAGAAAATGGAGAGCTCTAAATGGACAATACTTCTTCAAAGCCAAAGTTAAACCAACCAGTCTTTTCAAAGAGGTCATTCCTTGACTTTTTCATAAATAGTAACTATCATCAAGCAGGATATATTTCCTCAATCCTCAGTTTGGCAGCCAGCATCAAAATAATGCAAATTAATTTTTTTTCTCCCTGCAAGCAAACTCCAATTCTCCCAGTCTCCAAGTTTCCTTTATTTCTCTTCTGTCACGATCCTATAATATTTCCTTGAAGTTCTTTCTTTAAGAGAGGTTGTTTATTCCTGGTGATAAGATTTGGTAGAGCAATTCTTGATTTGAAAGGGAAGCCTCAAGGTTATGATAAAATCATAATGGCATAATCTTTGCCAAAAAGTATCTTTATTCACAAGAAAAGATCACAGACAAAATCCAAAAATGATTTTGTACATGTTTTTGGAAAGGAGGGGACTTTTATAGCTCAGAGGGAGAAAGGGCCAATAAAAGCAGGATCTTGGAAGTGACAAAGTTGTATATTGAGCTGAAAGATGGTCTGGGGAAATTTGATTCCCATACGGTTTGTCTCAAAAGTGACTCTCTTTAAAGATGCTAACAAGACAGTCTCAGAGGTTGGAGTTCTAGACAGTGGAAAACCTAATGGGCTGATTAAGAGAGTTATAATCTCACATTATTAAGACAATAGAAGCTGATTAAGAGTTTCAGCCTCTTTTTATTCCATATAAACCAGATAGTTTGGAAATAACTGAGTTCTCAGGATGGGTGCTTTAGCAATATCTGAGAATTTGCTGTTCCAGCCCACAAGCTAGTCCAGAATTCTCATTATAGTATTTTGTCCCATAAATTTCCATAAACTTTTTTCTTTGCTTTTATTAACCTTGGTAGACTGTGAGAGTAAAGTAGAATGTAAGTTCCTTGAGGGTAAGGATTCTTGGTTATTTTGTCTATGTATTTCCATGCCTAGATGATACCTTGCACAATTAGTATTTAATAAATACCTGCTGAGTATTGTGGATGGAGATCCTGCCTTTGATAGTTGTGTGATGGCTGGACAAATCAAACCTCCCTGAACATCAGTATCTTCATTTTAAAATGAGGGATGAATTAACTGATTAATTAAATTAGGGTTGTTTTGGTTTATAGGTGGTTGGTTTTAGACTAGGTGGATTCTTTGGTCCTAGGATCATTTAAAATTCAGAATCAATTCAATTTATATGTAATTAGTAGATAAATGGCATTCCCATCTTGAGTTCATACAAATCAAGTGATTAAATGATTCTTCCATCTCCTCAGTAAACACTTTAACTTCCAGGGATAACTGACCCTGGGATTCTGATCTTCATACTCTTGTGATAGCTTTTGTTGACTTCGTTCAGATAAGAGAACCCACAGATTACCAAAGTATTTGATGCTTCTCTGGAACTGGTTGATTGAACAGACGTTTTTATATTTTTAAATTATTACCAGATTTTTGATTCAGAAAAAAAGAATTTATAGGGGAAGATTTGTCTGGCTATGTGGATTGAACGATCACTATTCTCTTAGTTAAAAACACAGTCAGTAGAAATGGTTCAATGGTTTTAGCCACTGGCATTCAGGCCCTAAACATTCATGTTTCATACCAGGAATCAGCTTGAACACCTGCCTCTCTAGAAATGCTGTTAGACTTTTCTACCAAGGAGCATCAAAGGAGAGAGGCTGGCTGGTAAGAAACAAAAACAGCAGTGAAACCCACCTGGGGAGTAACAATTAGGGGGAAAAATGGTTCTGATTTTCAGCTCTTAGACAGAATCTAAAAGTACACTATTTTCTGCTGAGGCTGGCTAAGCAAATGGCCCTTAAAGAAAGGATAGGAATTCAACAGGCAAAAAGAGGAAGAGGGAGGACATTACAAGCAGAAAGAACAATATATTATTTATGAAAAATTGTAATGCTGAATTCTTTAATTCATGCCTTCTCTATTAAAAAATTAAAATTTCTTGTTTTTTATTTTCTTGTTCTGAGGCATGGCCTTCCATTTCTTTGGTTTCAATTTTCTAATTTAAGTTTCAGTTTTCATAACTGTGGAAACTAAACACCTACAGGATTCCTACAGTATGTATATATATGCATACATATATATATACACATGCATTTAGATGCAAATATGTCTGTGTGTCTCATTCTGCACCTTAAATCTATCATCTTTTTGTGATGTTTGATCATTTGTCCCTTAGAATCATGAATAGCCATTTTATTGATTTTAGTTTTTACAGATTTCAGTTATTTTTATACTGTTATTATGTAAATATGTTTATACTGTTATTATGTAAATTATTTTCCTGGTTCAACTTTTTTCATTCTTCATTAGTTTATAAAAGTCCTCAAAGCTATTCATTTTCATAATATTGATATTATACTGTAGTTCTGTTCATTTTATACCACTTTATAAAATCTTTTTGAAATTATCTGTTTCCTCTTTCTTATAACACAATAGTATACATTCATCTATAAAATCTTTTTGAAATTATGTTTCCTCTTTCTTATAACACAATAGTATACATTCATCTAGTATACATTCCACAACTTAATCAGCCTAATGAATCCAATGCTCAACTAAGGAGTTCCCCTTAGTTTCCAATTTACTTATTTTTGCCAGTTGAAAAAAGATTTATTATAGTCATTTAAAAAATTGACACAATAGCTTTAGTAAAACTTTCAGGATATATAGAATAAATCAGCACTATATAATACTAATAAGATCCAACAGGAGGACATAGAAAAGAAAATTACATTTAAAATTACTGGAGAATATATCAAATATTTGGGAGTCTACCTTCCAAGGTACACATAAGAACTATATAAATACAATTATATAAGCCTTTATAGAAATAAAGACAAACAAATAAATTGAGGTGTGATTTGCTCATGATTAGGACAAACCAACGTAATAAAATGACAGTATTACCTAAATTAATTTACTTATTTAATACCAATCAACAAAAAGGGGAAAAAGGAGGGAAAAAAAAAAATCCAGAATCTCAAGAAAAGTAATAAAAAGAAATGGGAATGAAAGGGACCTAGCTGAACCAGAATTCAAACTATGCCACAAAGGAGTAATTATTAGGACAATTTGATACTGGATCAAGTCCTGAGTAGACAGGTGGAGTAGCCTAGAAAGCTTGAAGATAAGATTATAATACTCCCAGAGACTAGCAGGGAAGGACACTGCTTGCCTTATAGTCCCACTCCTGTGGAGGTCTTTAGAGGCCCCATTTTACTGTATACAATTAGAAAGCCTAATTGTGATGTCAAACCTCTAAGGTTAAATTTCCTTTATCAATCTGTGGCCTAAATCATCTTTGCTCAATCCCTTTTAGGGGCTAGTTTGTCATACTTCATAGTGTTTTTCTTTTTATTAGGGTGCTCAATCCCTTATAGCCCACCAATCAATGGTATAATCCCTTCCTTTTTGGAGCTAGTTTGCTAAACTCCTCCAAGGATTTAGATTGCCAGTCAATGACACATTCCCATCTCATGGAGTATTCCCTTTCCCCTGATTAATTGTGAGTGCTACTGGAGAAATTGCCATTTCCATTGTTAATTGTTAAAGCACTTTTTCTTGCTAGCTAACTATAATCTTTCTATTGCTCTCCTGAATCTATTTTATATTTACCACTCCTGATGTCTATTTTACCTCTTTATTTTGTCTGTAACCTCTTCTCATAAAGATACCTTTTGACAAAGAAACCACCATTGTGAATTCTTTACATGTGCTTTGCACTTCGTGTTTCATATTTCGAACTAGAAGAATTATTATCCTAATCTCATCAATAATGGTAAAAAAAATCGAAAGATCAAACATTTTAAGTGGAAAACATACAGAAGCAAATGTAACTAAATGTATAATAATATAATACATAATAATAAATGTAATTAAATGTATAATACTCTAGTATCCAGTAGACATAAAAGAACCCCAGCTACTAGGCTGTGGAGTCACTATATTACTAAAACTCCTAGAAAAATCAGACAACAGTATAAAAGACATTAGATTTAGACCAGTACCTCACGTATTATTCAAAGATAAAAGATCCAAATGGATAGTGTCCTAGATATAGAAAGTCACATCATAAACATCATTGGGGTATCATGAATCTTTCTAGTTCAAGTGTAGAGCAAGGAGTGCTTGTGTTCAGATGGTGGTAGTAAGAATAGAGAGGAGGGGAATGAATGAGAGAGCTGTGATTTAGGTAGAAGAAATAAGATGGCCTGATTATGAGAAGTGAGAAAATGTAACTATAAGAAATCTAACTACAAGGTTTCTGCCTGTTTGATAAGAGTTTTATGTCTAATTTGGAACTTTCTAGTAATTGTTTTCATTTGGAGATTGATTAAATTATAATATCATGTTTTTGTTCTTTGAGAGACTTGATTTTTGAGATCTTGAACCTTTAGGTTTCACTAAAGGTGACTACTGAGTGAAGCTGAAGATGAAAAGCTGGGAGTGGAGGAGAAGGGAGATTTCTTCTGAGTTAGGGAGTGCCCAATTTTGTTAACTATTCCTTAGGTGTCACAGCTTAATATTGCCACACAGTAAGAGAAGTGAATATTTCTGAGAAGTAGGAGATCCTAAATTATTCATGAAGGCTTTGCAATCTCAAATCCTTTAATTCCATCACATCTCAAGTACAAAAGGCAATGCCATTGTTGTCTGGTCATAGATTCTATAAAATAGAATACTTCAGCAAAGCCAGCCTGGTGAAACTAGGTTCCCTTCCTCCCTCCTTCCCTCCCTCCTTCCCTCCCTCCTTCCCTCTTTCTCTCTTTCCCTTCTTTCTTCCCTCCCTCCCTCCCTCTCTCCTTCCTTCCTTCTTTCCTTCCCTACTTCCCTCTCTCCCCCCCTCCTTCCTTCCTTCCTTCCTTCCTTTCTTCCTTCCTTCCTTCCTTCCTTCCTTCCTTCCTTCCTTCCTTCCTCCTTCCTTCCTTCCTTCCTTCCTTCCTT
>JAJPUD010000071.1:637878-674011 GCA_023553655.1 Myrmecobius fasciatus
CTTTCTTTCTTTCTTTCTTTCTTTCTTTCTTTCTTTCTTTTTTGACTTTAATGTTTTTTGTCTTTTTCTTGTAAATATATTTTCATGTATATATATATGGTGATTCTCTTAAAGGACAATAAGTTCCTTGAGGGCAGCTTTATTTTTGTCTTTATTTTTCTAACATTTAGCAAAGAGCCTGGCATAATTGGTGCCTAATATATACTTGTTGTTTGAGTGATTGATTTGGAGTGTGAAACTCTTCCACCCCCTAGGCATGCTATAATTCCCTCTTGTGTCTTACAGTTAAATGATTTTGTAAATTATTTTGGCTGAAATCAATCATCTCCCGGAGACTAGAAAGGCGGTATGGAGCTTTTCTATACTTAGCTAAACTGGTTTTTTAATGACATTCTATCACCTGTCACTAGGTCAATGTTCAAAGACTACTTGTCTGCTGACCAAGCCTTAAAAGAACTCAAGGCTACCTTTGTTCCATCAGAGGCATTATCTCTGTACAAATGTACTATGTACATTTGAAGTAAGGATAAGTATATATTTTCAAAGATACATGGTCATTAATATTTTAACATATATTTATTTGTTATACTTTAATGATTGCAAAGCACTTTATAATATTATTCCATTTAATTCTCACAACAATCCTGTGAAGGAAGTGGTATTATTAACCCCATTTTACAGATGAGAAAACTGACCCTGGGAGAGGTTAAATGACTGGTTCTCCTAACTAATAATAACTAATAGTAAAAATGCAGATTTTGAATTTGGGAGTCTAGCACTTGCTTACCCTACAGGTGTAATTCTCACTCTACCTCTTTCCACAGACCCATTGTTATAATAAAGAATTTTTAAAAGGGAGAAAATTCAGCAAAACTAACCAATATATCAAAAAAATCTGTTGTATGTGATATGTCACATCCATAGTTTTATCCCCTCCCCTTACCTTTGAAAGGAAGGTTGTGGGATAGTGTCATTTCATGTCTTATTATTAGGATAATATTGTTTAAATTATTCTGGACTGCTCAAAATGATAATTTAATGCCTTATAGAGGTGAAAGGTGAAAGACTTAGAGTTTGCAAAGCACTATATGACATTATCTCATTTGAGTTTTACAACAACCCTGGGAGATAGATATGAGAGCTAGGGATATCCCCATTTTATAGGTAAGGAAGACAACTCAGAAAGATAAAGGGATTTGCCCAAAGTCATCTGAGTACCAGTTAGTATAAGAACCAGATCCTGGTGGTAACTCCTAGTTTATCTGGGATGCATAAATTTGGCTATCTGTATTGGCTAAGACTAATGGCTCTATTCTGACCACATATCACTAATGTTAACCTTTAGATTTTTCAGTAGTCAATCTATAGTGTATAGAAGTATGAAATAGATTCCAAATATCTGACTTACTCCTCTAAGAAGGAAAGAATGACAAATTATACTCTATTTGTCTAGCTAAGAATAGTTAGAGATAATTCCACAAAATGTCAACAATATCACTTGATATGCCAGATTGGAGATAGGCTTTGATTGATCCTAAACTAATTAGCTTTAAAAATAAATTTTAAAAATTATTAAAAAAAAAAACCAACAGAAAATGTGCATATAATCAAAAAGACAGGACAGATCACTAGGTATTTGGGAAACTATTAGTCTTGGTAAAGACTTTGCAACACTTTTTGGCTTTGGTGTTCTCCTTAGCCTGAGTGTATAGGTCTAGAATTGAATAACGATAGAATTTATTGTAGGAAAATTTAAGAAGTTATAATTCTAGTCTTTGATCCTGTCACCATCAAGTGACCCCTGGTTCTTCCCAGTGCCTCTGTAAGTCTCATGGCATAGGATCATAGATTTAGAGTTGGGAGGGATATTGGAATCCATTGAGTCTACCTCCCTCCTTTCTCTTATTTTTATTTTATTTTTTAAATTTATTTTTGTTGAGACAATTGTAGTTAAGTGACTTGCCCAGGGTCACACAGCTAGGAAGTGTTAACTGTATGAGGTCAGATTTGAATTTAGATCCTCCTGACTTCAGGGCGGTGCTCTATCCACTGCTACAACTAGCTGCCCCCACCCTCTTTCTTTTACAGAAGACAAAACTGAGGCATAGAATATCAAAGTGACTTGTCCAGAGTGTGACACAGTTAATATCTTTTTTTTTTTTTTTTTTTTGCTTTTTGCTGAGGCAATTGGGGTTAAGTGACTTGCCCAGGGTCACACAGCTAGGAAGTGTCTGAGACCAGATTTGAACCCAGGTCCTCCTGACTTCAGGGCAGGTGCTCTATCCACTGCGCTACTTAGCTGCCCCCACCCCACAGTTAATATCTAAGGCAGAATTTGAGTCCAGGTTTTTATGTTTGTAAATCTAGTGCTTTTTTGCTATATCATGCTGCTGATTCAAATTCCTTGTTTTACAGATGAGGCCAGAGATGATTCCTAAAGAGATGAAATAATTTATCCAAGACAAAGAACAGTAGAACTGGAGTTTGAACTCAGGTCTTCTGATTCTCAAGGAAGTATTCTTCTGACTACATCTGTTTTTTTATATGGGAAATCTACTTCACGCCTTATAATGCTGAGAATCTAGAGGACTCCATAGGAAGACATGTTTTCAAATTACCTTTAGAAACAGCATCACAGGAAGTTTGGAGAAATTTGAAAATAAAGGAAGCTGTTTCTTGATAAATAATATTTAACATGTTTCTCTTTACTCAAATCCTTTTGGGGAGTTATCAGGAATTGTCTTCTTAATCTCTCCTATGCAAGATCTCATTGTATCTTACTTGAATTCTGGGCCATTTGTAGCTTGTCTAATTCTTGGAAAAGGTGATTTTTTTTTAAAACCAAACCTTATTTTTTAGTGTTTTATGTAGTCTACCCCTCAAAGATTATCATCTACTCAAAGACCTACCTTTGAGTGACTCTATGACTTGAACAGCCTTAATTCCAGAACTGATACCACAGACTACTCCTGTGACTAATATGTGGGGGACTGGATTCACATTAGGTTCTTGTTTTATGGGGTGTGTTGATCTTTTTACCTAATATTATTGCTGCTTATTTTAGGTAGAAAGGGGAGAGGTAGCCTCTTTCACTGCTAAAGTCTGCAAAACATAACGAAAACATTAGCCACCCAATTATTGAGACTCTTTTAATTCAGCTAGGTTGAGCGGCAGATGAAAAAAGAGATATAATCCAAGATTATGTTCATATTCAAAGCCTTCCCATCTTTGTGGCATCTTCCAGTATTTCTGTGGGCCTAACCTTTGAGTATTGTTTGGAATCACCACCACAACTTTATCCCTGTTTTTTTCCAATCACCTTTTATGCTACTGTGACCATTCTTCATTATAAATCCAAGATGACTTCTTTGGAAAAGGAACTTCAGTGGAGAGCAGTAATCTTTTGTAAATATTCAGGGGACATCATGCCTGACAAACCTAGTAACCTGATGTGCTCCTCAGGAAATTTTTTGAGCATTTTCATTCTTGCTATCTCACTGTAGTTACTCAAAGTTTCTGAAGCCAAGAATCACATCTGTTTATTTTCAATATGAAGTAAACTTTCTAAATGATGTGCTGAAAACTTAGTGTCATGGAAATGGGGAAATAGCAGGATTGTAATTTTGTTTAAGGCCTACATACTGTGAAAATTATATTTGAATTTCCCTTGGTACCACTTAAAAGATTTATAGAAAAGTAGGCTTCCACAATGAATATGTACCATGGCTTCCTGAGGTGAGGATTTATAAACTGTAAAACAGGACAAACTGGCTTAAGTCAGTTTTCTGCAAGTAGGGTCACCAAACATAAAGGAATCGGTTTTTTGATAACCATATTAAAGAATAAATACAAAAAGATGCCCTCTCCTGCCACATATATGTTCTTTGTAGAGAGGCAGGAGGTCCACAGGTGTGAAATATTGTATATGTTTTCAGATTTTTTTTTTCTGTTTACTGATTGATTTTGCTAACTTCCTCTTCTCTCTCTTTTTAAAATTAAAAAAAAATATATGTATTTTAGTTCCATGAGATGACTCTCTGGGAGAGGGAATGGGGAGTGAGATGAGAAATTTTAGATGATGTGAAAAACAAAAGATATCAACAAAAATTATTCTAAAAACTACAGTAAAATTTTTTTATATGAGACATTTAGTTAAGCCTTTTAGAGAAAAGATTAACTACATCAGTAGTTCATTAACATCCCAGGTTGTATTGGGTTACCATGGCCAGAGAGTTAATCACAAAGTCACCAGTCTACTGTCCATTGGGCAAAAGAAGTGTTATAAAGAATGTCATCATAAAGATGGGTGGCCAAAATATGGTCCAGAATGACCAGAAAATAAGGTGGACATGCCATATGGTGAAAGTAAGGTATATAGCATAACAAAATACCTCAAGATTTTTATGTTCTAATATATGTAAGTAGAACCATATCTACATATGTATGTATGATTTCTTCCCCTTTTTTCCTCTCATATTCTCTTGAAGACTGCTGCTAGAACTACCACCCATGTACAGTTATCTCTTTTACACCATGGAGATTAGGACCAAGGTTTTTCAGTTATCTGGAAAATCCTCACAGAATTTTTTTGCCTTTCCTTCATACCAGAGAAGTCTGAATTATTATGCTAATAAAATATAAAATAAGTTAATATCATATGATATTATATATATATAATATGCACTTTTGAGTTTCTAAACTTTTTCTGTGTTATCTATGTGTCACCTGCGCTTTCTGCAAAACTCCCAAAAAATTCCCATTTAATTTCTTATGCTTACCTGCAATATATCAGAACGACAATGGAGAAAGTTTTGACATGGAAGGAATAACTATAATAATTTTTATCTGACTATCACCTTTATTTTGTCAGGCTGCTTAAATGCCATGATTTAAATTTTTACCAAATTGTATCATTATGGAACAAGAAACACTCTCATTTTGTATTATATTTATTTGTTACACAGGGAAGCTTCAGGAGGGAGTTGAGATATGGGGAAGGGTTTGATGAGCCATAATAGTGATACAAAAAAGAAGAAATAATTGAGCATCAATGAAATATAAAAATATATTGAATAGAGTAGAAGGAATTTCCAAACATACCCAGATAAGCAAGGTAATTTTGTTAATATAATGTTCAATTTAATATAGACTTTTCAAAAGTTGAATATTAGAGAAGATTACAGTTTAAATGAATTGATAAACATCTATTTACTTCCTACTATTGCAGACAGTGATAAGCTTTGGGGATACAAAGAATGAAATTATGTTTGCCTTTAAGGAGCTTACATTCTATCTGAGATTAGAGGCTCTCTATTGCTTCCTACATAATCTTCTTTTTTTTTTAAATATTAATTATATATGTGCTTATTGATGTTTGTAGAATTTATGATAAAACAGGAAATTTCAATACAAAAAAGAAAAGGAAGCAGATAAATTGATTTAAAGATAGAGATAAGATAAATACAATGGGATGGGTGTACCAATTCATTTTCTTCTTTGGTATAGAATAAGGGGAGAATCCTACTAAAATTTCTAATGATTGTAAACCAGAGCTAAGCCTCAGGACATTCCCCCAGGATGGCATTTTTAGGAGCATTATAGGAGGATCTATGAGCAATGTGCCTCACCCTCTTCTCAGATACCAATGCATGCTTTGGATGTTCATGGAATGAGTAGCTGTTGACTTTTACTTTCTAATGAGGGAAGAAAAGCCATGAAAGTGATAGGGAGGGTTATTCCATTGGTGGAAAAAATAACCCCATAATGTACCTCCTCTCACAGTCTGTGCTTTGGAAAGCTTGTCCTTGCTCCCATCCTCTTTTCCAGTGCTCCAAATTTAAGAATTGGAGATAAACATGTAAGCCTGAAGCAGGAGAAAATGTTTTACTGACAGCACTCTAAATTATCTCATACAGACTTAATACAAACTCAATTTCATTTTAACAAGAAAGTTATCATATGTTAATTAAGTACCAATTGATTGTTAAAAACATATCCATTGAGGATTAGCTATGTAATAGATACAGGTTTATGTCATAACTGCTAAATCTAGTACTTAACAAGTAATAACTGCCTGTCTTGTTAGAAAGAAAATGTCTCTATAATTACAAAACTTCATGTTACTATTTTCATTCATTGGAAGTGCAAGACTGCAAATAAGTTTTATTCGAAGTATCATTTTCAAAACAGTCTCCTTGCCACCATCTTGCTGAGTTTCTCACTCCCATAGAAGAGAGGGTATAAATGGAGGGCTTCTGAGTTCTTGCCTCTGGGCGATGACCATGCCAATCTACAAATCACAGGACCACAACATGTACTTTAAACTTGTCCCCTGGACCCAAGCCACAAAATAGTAATACAAGATTAAATTAGAATAGAAACATGTCTCCTTCAATATTAATCAATCATTGCTTAGGTCTGATCCATCTTATAATGACACATTCAAGAATCCTGAAAGTATCAAAGTACTGAATCTTAAAAGGACTTTGTAACTAAGTGGTGCAATGGATAGAGTATCAGACCTAGAGTCAGGAACACTTGAGCACTTAAGTTTAAGTTGCTTGTAATTGTGTAACTTTGTGTAACTTTGTGAAGTTACTTAAAGTCTCTGTGCCTCTATTTCCTAAAATGGGGGTGATAACATCTGCCCCAAAGCTATAATAAAGAACAAATGAGATAACAGGTAAAGTGCTTTGCAATTTATAAAGCACTGTGTAGATGCTAGCTGTTATTATTGTGGTTGTGACTAAAGAAAGAAGTTAACTCTATATTGCAGTTCCCAATAATGTTCCAAAATAGCTCCAATTTGCTCAAGTCACCATCCTCAAAAACCTCCCATTCTGAGCAGGTAACTTCACCTTCTACTCACCTATAATCAAGGTCATTCAACTTGCATACCCTCCACTTTCTTTCTCTTTTTTTTTTTTTTTTTTGAACATTTCTCAGTCTCCTTCCTCCTATCTCAGGCAAATAAACATTCCTCCTGTTTCATAAGTTTAAGCTATGGTGTCATAGATTTAGAACTAGAAGAAATTTCAGATGCCATGGGGCTCAGCCTCCTCATTTTACAGATAAGGTAGCTTGACAAAGGTTATATAAGTAATAAATAAGTGACCAAGGTAGAATTTGAATCTTGTTCTAACTATATTATCTAACTGTACTCTTAATCTTATATTCTCTCTTCTTCTTTCCCTTCTTCCCTCTGTTTCTGGATTCTTCAGTTCTACTTTCTTCAATGTCCCTTCCTAAGTAACCTGCAGATATGTTCAGATTTTATCTTTCCAAAGATAATGATGAATAATAATACTAACATTTATGCATCAGCTTAAAATTTGCAAAGAAAATCTTTCCCTAGATCTTGCTACCTTCACTGGGCTGTCGTCTTCTCTTCTTCCTTTTACTAACAAAAATCTTGAGAGTATTCTCTATTTACTTCCTTCAGTTTTCACTGCCTACACCTTCGTCTTTGGAATATGAAATCCATTACTACTATGCTACTGAAAATGTCTTTTCCTAAAAGTCTGTGTGTCCTTTTGATTTTCTTCTCCACTGCATTAAAAACAACAACTATCCTCTTGTCAATAGATTCTAACTTTTAGCCTAATTATAATGAGTGTTAAGAACAATTTTCAAATCTTGCAAATGTAAAAACTAAAAGGTGCCATAAAGATATGAATTCAGATCACTGGATTCAGAATTCAGAGTGCTAATCACACTGTAGAGCCTGGGAGCTTAGCATAGTAAGTAGAAAGTTATTATCAGAGCCAGGAAGTTCAGGGTTCCAGCCCACTTCTAACACATACTGGCTAGATAAATCACTTGCTCTCTCGATGCTATGGGTGACTTTCTAAGGCTATATAAGTTGCAAGGAAAGTGCAGCCTTGCATTGGTAGAGCTAATTTCCTCATCTAGATATTTTCTATACTAATAAAAATCATATGTCCAGCTCCAATTCCAATCTTCAAATAAAGACACTCTTAATTATCAACACTGTTTACCACCCATACTATTAGATTTCATTTTTACTTTGCTATGCCAGAAGAAAATGTCTCTGTTAAGACTTCTATGTAATGTACTACACAGACAAACTTGGAGTTGTTCTTTATAGGATATTCGTGGGATGTTCTTGGGACATAGAGCTGGAAGATATCATCTAATCCAACTTCTGCATTTTACAGATAAAAAAATGAAATCCAAAGTGTTTTAAAAAGTGAATCCAAAGGTTATATTGAAGAAGAGGAAAGAATTAAAGGGAGTTTGTGAAAGAAGGAATAGGGAGATAGGATCAAGAGCACAGGTGGAGAGATTAGCCTTGGAAAAGGAGAGATGTTTCCTGAGACAGAATGGAAGGAAAGAGTGGGTAAAGATATAGAAATATTTAACTGGAAAGGAAGGAAGTTGGGGGAGCTCATGTTGGATGGCCTTCATCTCTTTAAAGAAGTTGGGGTCATTTGCTAAGAAGTCAGTTAGCAATAGATCTAAGAAAAAGAGATGAGAGAAGAGAAGGTATAAAATAATCTCAGATGGGAATGTGCTATAGAGTCCTCTCACTTCTTGTTCACAAATTAATTTTTTCAATAGGACTTTTTCCTCTGTTGACACAATATCCAAATCATATAAGTTACTGAAAAATTAAGTAGCATATCCCAACTCAAAATCATGAACTCTGACCTTAGTCTAGTACTATACCTCATCACTGACAATTACCTGGATAACATTAGTGAGCTTCAGTCTCTCTCCCTGTCTCTTCTTGCTAATCAACAACAGACAACAGTAAGTTGGTCAGCCGGTAAACATTTATTGAGCACCATATGCCTGGCACTATGCTAATCACATAATATATTCAAAATACAAATACAAAGAAATATAAAATACAAATACAAAGAAATGTGAGAGTCTATGCTCTTGAGGGGTTCATAGTCTAATAGAGAAGACAATGTGAAAATAATTACATATCAATAAACTATATATAGGATAAACTGGAAATTTGGAAATTTATTGGAAATAACAGAAAGAAGGCACTAAAATTAGAAAGAATTGAGAAACATTAGGATATTAAGGTCATGGGGGGGGGGAAGGATATCAGGCAAAACAATTGAAAGCAAAAAGAATAGTCTTTTCTGCTTTCCCACTAAGTCTGTTTCCATTTTTCCAGGGCTATCATTGGCTGTTATGATTTCTTTTTTCCTTAAAGGGACATGTTGGGGACTAATTGACACATTATCAGTTCTTAGGCAAGTCAGAACCACATTCACACTTAACTAGCATACAAAAGGGCTCTCCAGTTGTTGGGATCCTTTTCTCCATTCACATCCTACCTATGACCTATGACCTACCTAGCCATTCCTAACCTTCCCTGCCACTTGATTTAGAGTGACTGAATTCTTCATGCCCTCAGCAACTAGTGTCAATACTATGTAAGTGACCTTGAAGTTTCAGCAAACCTTTAGGAAGCATCTAGCAATCCTGAAGAAAAGCTTTTGATCTTTTCCCTGGTTATACAGCCAAGAGTTCTGTTCTCCTTATAAAAGTCTAATTTAGCCAAAGAGAATAAATATGCCAGATCATGGACACCAAAATGCATATACCCTTCAAATTCAAGGTATCTCACAGGCAGAACAAAAGACCCATCTTATCTTACAAAACCCCCCAAATCATCCAGTATCACAACTAGAATAAAGAAGTCTGATTCCTGAGATGAATAACAAAGGATTATAGCCAATCTAAAAGAAGGGTCAACAAAATTTACACTCCATCTCATCAGACCTTGCTTGTGTCATAGTCCAGAAGCCATAGAAAGTAACAGAAAAATAGTTTCCCCATGACTCCCCTGAAATTCCTTTTTAGTGGTGGCATTAGATACCACATATAGAACCACTTCACCAAACCTATAGAGATCTTGTCCTAATGTTCATTAACTCATTTCCTCATGTTCCAGGGCTTCATATTTTGCCTCCTCCTTTCTTTCTCTCCAGATCCTTTTTCTTTGTTTAAGGGGGAAATGTGGCTTCCTGCAGGGACCCCTGGGTGGGATCCTATTGTTAGCAAAGGCGTCACCAGCCTGGAAATGGTAGTGACTGCTTAATCATGGGCCTTTGCAACATTCCATAGAAATACAAAGGCTTTGTATAAACAGATGGCTCTAATGTGTTTTTATAGTTACCTCAGAAAATAACAGGACAATGAAAGTTATTGAAACACACAGAGAAAGGAAATGCAGCAACACAGAAGTGACTTGTGCCTTCCATGCTTCCATCTGCTTTTCTGTCTAATTTCCCAACAATTCATACTAGTCTAATATCTTCCATTTGGGATTGGACTACCACTTTACTCAGACATTTTGCCTAGTGGTCCAAGGAATAACCTTCACTTACTGCAAGATTCTAGGCAGGTGTGAAAGGAACAGTAGTGGTCTATCTCCACTGGAACTTTGGTTTGGAGCAATTGAGCATTCTGGAAGTTGCAACCTCATGGAGACTCTTTTCTAAATGTGGACTCAAAGACCATGAAAAACAACCTAGGGCTCATGAAAGAAGAATGGTTATAGGGGTCAAGCTACATTGTGGGAAATAAAGCCCAGAGGGACAAGAGAGGCTCAAGAATGAAATTCTGAAGTCACAAAGGGAAACAATTCCAGTGAGGAAAAATGGGAGTTGTCTGAAAAGACTGAAATGGATGCACAGGGAACTTAACCGAGCAACTTAGATTTTTTAAAAGAAAGACATAAAAGATTGAAGGATGGGCTGCCAACAAGAACACTATATAATTCTACAAAAATAGTGTCAGTTGTGCTAAATTTCACAATTAGCTGGAAAAATTTAAAAGTGAGGAGTAGCTATACAGGGAGAAAAAAAGGAGAAACAAAGTAGAGCTAGGACCTCAGCTTGGGAGGGAATAAAACTGACGAGAGAAAACAAAGCTACCCAGTTCTCATTTTGTTTCTATTTTCTTTGCCAATAAGAATGAACTCTACATGGGAAATGACAACAAGAAGTTAATTGGTAGTGAAGACTCAAGATAAACTCAATTGTTAACAAGGGGAACTTGGTTAGTTTCCTTTGATTAATTCAAGGTACCTGGTTCAAATGAACGATATCTCTGTATGATCTTGCTATGGAGGGAGATGCACTTAAACTATTTGCCATTATAGCTTCTGAGTCCCCAGAAGTGTGCTCCCTATTTATAATAAGCAACTAAAATGATATTATTGACTCTTAAACATGAAGCATTTATTAAGCATAAAGACAAAAGTAAGGATAATCACATTTACTAACTAGAAGACAAAGGAAGAAATAATCAAAATATAATGCTTGAAACAAAAATCTGAATCACAGATCCACCAATGCCCACAATATCTGAAAGGGAAAATACATACTTCAAAAACAGCATGAGTAGGGAAGTTCGTGTGCCAAAAGTATCTTAAGATTCTGTACTATTGGCCTGAATTTTGATTGTCTTTTTGGGGGAGCAATCTGATGTGTGTGTCACCTGCATATCTTCTCAACCTCTCTACTCTTTTGGACAAATTCACCTTTTTGCTACTCTTGGGTCATAAAAGCAGTATGAAGCTCTTTTATTAAAGTAGCATCAAAAGATTCTTTCAGTGAAATAGCAACTCAACCCATGGTCAATAGCTTTCCAGGTATGGACATTTGTCTAGGTTCTAAAGCAGCATTAAACTATTTCATAGACATATGTGATTGAGAGAACTACATATCTCCTTAGACAGTCTGTTTGAAGTTTTGAGGAATTTCTTCCTCACAAGCCAGAGAGGTAATAGAGTCAAACATTTGAGGTTTTTCCCCTTTCTTGGAAGGTGATAGTGACAAGTGCTGCTATTTCAATAAGAGGATTTTTCTCCAGGAAACTTCCAGTATGCAACTCTGATTTAATGAGAATGGTAGCTACTGAGCTTGTGTGACTTCAATTAGTTTTCTTCGCTTACTCAGCCCTATTCTACTCAGTTCAAGCTCAAGGGACCAGTTTTCATTATTAGCTTCTCTCCTAGGTAACTGCTATAGCTTCTCATTCTCCTAATTTCTGGCTTCTTATTTTCTTACCTTCTATTTTCATCCATAGCTTCTAGTGTCTCAAATCAGGACCACCTCATGAGTAGTGACCAACCTCTAATTCAGCTAGAAAGAAACCCAAGTTCACAATTTAACATGATACCACATAAATAAACAGTATACAATTCCATCCCATTCTTCAAGTAGTTTCTTTTTACTTTTTCAGCTATATTTTTCAAACCCTTGAAAATAGTCAGATTCCAATGAATTGATGGACAACCATAACCTGCAGACATTTTTATTTTCAGTCAGTTCTTGTGCCTTTGAAAGGCTTTCAAATATAACCTTTAAGTACATTTATATGAACAGTGGGTCTTTTAAGGTCTTCAGTACTATCTTAAGCTGCTTTTCTTATATAATGTCCTTTTCAGCCCCTTTCAGTAAGTAAAATACTAAGGTAATGGTACCTTATGTTTTGGGATTGAAAGAGATAGGAAGTATATTGCTGAACCACTATCAATAATTATATGAATCACAATGAAGAAAAGAAATATCACAAAAATGGGAAAAGAAATATGAAAAACAATGGTCAGTGATTTGGACTTGGATTCCTGGAGAAATGCTATAATAAATCATTAAAGGAATGGTTAGTAAATAGTTAGAAAGGGGATCTATAAAGACTAAGAGCAAGTATTCATCAAGAAAAGGTCATGCCAGACTAACTTTATTTCCATTTTTGATACTATTACTAAATTTATGAAATCAGGGGAATGATATAAACATAGTTCAATTGGATTTTAGCAAAGTATCTGGGAAATTTTCACTTACTATTCTTGTAGAAAAGATTAAGATATATTCATTTCAGACTTGTTGAATGAATGAACCTAAAAAGCTAATGGTCCAATATGAACTTGGCTTGGAGATCTCCAGAAGAATACTCTAAGTATCTGAGATTGGTCTGAAACTGATGAACATTTTTTAGTTTTTTCAGCAAAAAGTGTAGATGATATGTTTATAAAATGTGAAGATAGCACAATGCAAAGAAGGATAACTAATAAAATGACAAATGGAGTCAGGAGCTCAAAAGACTTTGAGGGTCTAATATAGGTATCCCTCCCATATCACAGGTGCAGCACTACATCCCTGCAATCTGGAGAGTCCACATAAAATTTTTTAGTTCTTCTCTCAAACCTGAGAAGTCTTGTGGCTTCATGGATTTCCTTCTCATTTTTTCTTCATATTATGTAATATAATACATATATTTTATGCATTTTAAATTTCCTAAATTTATTCAGTATTGTCACCTGGCCATTTGTATCACTTGCAACCTGTACAAAACTCTCCAAAAATCCCCATTTAATTTCTTATGCCAACCTGCAATACATTGAAACCATTATGGGGAAGTCATGATGTGGAAGGGATAACTATAATTTGAAATTCAATAGGGATAAATGTAGTCATCCTTGGGCAAAAAAAATTTTTCAACTCTACATTTTGTGCAAAATGGAGAAGTTATTAGTAGATAGCAATATGCCTAGGAAAAAATCTGGGGACTTTAGGGGACTGCATACTCAATCTAAAACATCAATGTGCTCTAAGAGCCAAAAAAAAGAATGAATTTGTTCTTGGATTGCATTAAGACAACAAGCCAGTCATAATTCCTTGATTCTCTAGTCTATGGAGATTCCACCTGTGCTACTGTGTTTAGTTCTGAGTGCCACAATTTAAGAACAGCAATAGGTTGGAGAGTACCCAGATAAGAGCAATCAGAATAATGAAGTCAGTGTCATGTGAGAATCACAGTATGGTAAGTTTATTAGTCACTAGTAAACACAACATGGCAGTATGGGAAGATCTCAGTGATTCCTAGTCAAGAGTTTGTATTACAAAATAAATAGCATAAGATGTTATTTGGCAACACCAGAATAAATGGGTAGTAGTGATTCAAAACAGCACTTTTTAACTGTTTAATAAAAAGTGCTACTAAAAAAGCCATTGTTTTATAATTTCTGTATTGACCATATTAACCATATTATATTAAACCATATTAACATAAAACAAAGACTCTAGTTTTGAGAAGTCAAATAATTTCTGGATAACCTTTTTCCTTTTCTTTCTTGGAAATGAAAAATAAAGATAGATATATATATATATGACCTTTGATAATTCTGGTCAATATCAATTATCACTTAAAGTAGATATGGATTTAGATGATGGGAGAATAGTTGGTAACTATGAACAGATTAGGTCAATCCGGCTATAATTAAGGTTGGTCAATATCTCCAGCTATTTGTCAAGCAGCTGTGCTGTGTTTTCTGTTCACCATTTTATTGATCATGTCACAATGGAAAACAGTCCCATAGAATGTTTTTTTAGGATCATGTTTTTCATGAGTATTTTTTATTCATGTTTTTCTTAGAGTTAGAGGACCTTAAGTATGATGGGATCATACATCTAAAGCTAAAAGGTACCTTAGAAGCCACCTAGTTCAGCTCTCTCATTTTAGAGATGAAGAAACTGAACTGGAAGGATAATGATTGACTTGCTCAGGGTCACACAGGTCCTTGAATAGAAAATGACTGAAGTTCAGTTAGGGGAAAAAAAAAGACCTTTTATAGATCATTTCAGGATGTTAAAACTTGATCAAAAACCCTATTGCCTACCTCCTGCCAACATTGACATGTTCACATAAGCTATTCTCCATCCTACCCTTCAATTACCTGAACTGTGAGATCTGCTTACATACCAAAGGCAAGATGAACAGTCATGTAGACAGAGCAAGTGATGTGAATGCTTATGTTTCCTGAGAATCTAGTGGGCAAAGGAGGGAGACCAAATATTGAGTCGTAATGAAAATCTGTTATAAAGATAATTCAGAGTGATAGAAAACCCTCTGCAGGGGTACATTATCATAGAAATGAAAAATATCTTCTATCTCCTACCTAAAATCAATGCTGAGCACATTGAGTTCAAAACAGGGTCCCCAAACCAAAGAGGCCTTGAATAGTCACAAAATGGCAATGTCTATAAATTACAATGAGAGTGTCTATTCCCGCCCATACAGATAGGAGAGACACTATAGAAAAATGGATAGTTTAGAGTGGGGGTGAAAAAAGTAGAATGTGTTTAGAGAAAGGAAAAGATGCCATGTCAGTCTTTCATAGATGATCTCTGTTTTTTACTTTGAGGCTGGCTTAGGAAAACTCAATATGTTGAAATTTCTTTAGGAAGTGGAATCTAATAGTAAAATAAGTTTTGACATTAAGGGAATTCTTTTGACTTCTTTTCTCCCCTTCCCTCCCCTCCCGTCTTTTCTCCTCCTGTATTTTCTTTCCTCTTCTTTTTCTTTCTCTGTCCTTCTCCTTCTTTGCCTTCCTGTCCTTTTCTCTCTCCCCCTCCTTTCTCTTTTTCTTCTCTCCCTCCCCGACATGGAAAGAATCATCTTTGGATTCGGGGGATGGAAAGTCATAATATCTTTTTGTCTCCCTTCCTGCTGAATTATTAGTGGTCCCCTAAAGAGACTGGAAAGGAGAAGACCCTTCTCTTTTGTATGATTCCAATGAAATAGAAATTTGCAATAAGCTTTTTGATATTGATAAATATCCTGACAGTTGCCTCCTGTTTTCTACTCTTCTTCTCTTTTTCTTATTTTGTTCCTACCTTCTGAAATTGTCTTTAAAATGTCAGAGGATCTTACTTTATGTCTGGTTTGAGATAGTGAAGACCTAATATTGTACCTGGAGTGTAGAGGGAGGAAGAATTTTTCTTCTCTAGGTTCTGTCCCTTCTCACTTTAACTAACCCTATCACCCCAACCAAGAAATTTTTTAAAATTTCATTAAAGCTTTTTATTTACAAAACATATGTATGGGTAATTTTTCAACATTGACCCTTGCAAAACCTGCTGTTCCAAATTTTCCCCTCCTTCCCCCCACCCCCTCCCCTAGATGGCAGGTAGTCTAATACATGTTAAACATGGCAGAAATATATGTTAAATCCAATATATGCATATATATTTATACAGTTATCTTGTTGCACAAGAAAAATCAGATCAAGAAGGAAAAAAAACCTGAGAAAGAAAACAAAATGCAAGCAAACAACAACAGAAAGAGTGAAAATGTTATCCAACTAAGAAATTATATAAATTAGGCAAAATTTTTTTCCTAGCCCCCTGACATACCCTGAAGAATATAATTGGGAAACTTTGGACCTATCTTACTAAATACTAAAGACAGCTTTGTCTTCCTTCCTTAACCCTCCACAGGGTGACTAGGTTGCACAGTGGATAGAGTGCTGGGCATGGAGTTAGGGAGACCTAAATGCAATCCAGCTTTGGATACTTAATAGTTGTGTGACTCTGGACAAGTCACTTAACTTGTCTGTCTTAGTATCTTTAACTGTGAAATGGGGAATAATTACAGCACCCACCTCGAAGGATGGTTGTGAAGATCAAGGGGATAATATTTGTAAAGCTCTTAGCACAGTGTCTGATGTAATAGTCATTGTGTAGGTGCTTATTTTACACTCCTCCATCCCCTTCCCAATCAGGCTTCTGTTATTTGGGAAGGATGTTTGTATTCTGTGAACAGTGGTTTTCTTCCTGTGCTGGATAACTAGTACAAGATTTAATAGGCTAGTTAATTTCTTTTGACATAGTAAAGCTCTATGTGTGGTTTTTTTTTTTTTTGTATTTCTAGGGATAGAGTTTAGTCAATAAGCATTTATTAAGTACTTATTATGTGCCAGAGATTGGACTGAGTTCTTTGGATATAAGAAAGAAGGGGGAAAAATAAAAAATTGGTCCCTACTTTAAGGACTTTATATTCTAATGGAGGGACAGTATTCAAGTAGTGATGCACATAAGATAGATGCAGGACAAATGGGTTTTTAATCTTAGATGGAAGGCCCTAATAGTAGGTGTGGGCTTCTTGCAGGAGGTGGGTTAGAAATGAATATCAAGGCCTTTGGAAGCTTGCTCATATATCATACTTGGACATTTTTCTGTCCAAAGCCCAACCTTCCTACTTCTGAAGTCTTAAGTCCCATAAAATTTCCACTCTTGTTGCATCTTTTTGTCTCTGTTTGTTTCTTTGCTTACAAGTGTTTAATGGCATCCTGCATGCAGTATTTATGTCTGTGTCTGTGTAATCTCCAACAGATTAGGAACCATGTGAACCTTATCTATGGATGTGCTTGCTAAATTTGGCATGTGAGTTCTGATGACTCCTGTGAGGACAACTTGATAATTCAGGGTTTAAAGCAGACAGGGACTCGGGGATCCACAGATCCAGCATACTTAATGAACATAGCCATCAAGAGTAGAGAAATAAATGTTATTTAGGGGAGGGGGAGAAAGGAAAATAGCAGGAGGGGATGGTACATGGTGGGAGAAATCTGGCACACTTTTAAATTATTAAAATCTTGATGGAAGGGACACATAATGACCAAGACCTGTTCTTGGCATTTCCTTCTTGTCATTTATCTATTGTTCAACTGCATTCCCTTATTTTTTTGTGGTATGTGTTTTATTTTTAGATTATAGATCCATTTTGTAGGAAGGAAATATGTTTAAGTTAGATATTATATTTTGAATGTTGTTTAGAGTATTGTTAATGCTTAATAATCACAATTAAAGACAATTAAGGGAAGTATGGGTAAAAGCTGTTGCCTATATAAATGACAATAAGTCAATCAATACTCAATTGAATCTGTGATTTCCTCAGAGTCCCCTCCAATGTTCAGACTTCAATCCATTCTTACCTGTCCATCTTGTATAGCTTATTCATGGTTTCCCATAATTTTGCAACAGGGGGTCCACCCTGGGAGCTTTTCTTAATTTCTTCTGACATTATCATGATATCAGTGAATCACATAGGAAGTGCATCCCTCATTTTTGCTATTTGACTAGCTCATTTTCTTCTTCCACTATACATTTCTCTGATGACATCCTTTATTCCTGTTCTCCTTTGAAGTTCCTTCTTTGTTCTGTGTTGCTGCTTGCTCACACAAGCCATGCACATCTCCATATCACTCTGTGGGATACTCATTTTTAATTCTTATGAGACCGTAGTGTTCTAAGACTTGGAACTATTTGAAAACACTAGTAGAATATTGGTATTAAAAGGATGGGCCTTTGTTTCTGGTAGAAGTTGGGTGTTATTAAAGGAGTCTGGTAACTTTTCAAAGGTAATCTAGTGCCTTTCTTTCTGTTAAGTTCTGGGTCCAATTAATTTTCTATTTGTACTATTTGCCCAAGAACTATGTATCCATCTGTCTGTCTGTCTATCTATTTATTGAATTCACATATAAAAAGAAGATAATACCTGCCTCCAGGAAGCTTACATTCTAATAGGAGAAAATAGCACATGCAAACTAATAGTGGCCAGAGATGAATATTTCATTTTTGAAAGTGATGGTGGTACTATTGATCAGAGAAATGCAAATTAAGACAACCCTGAGGTACCACTACACACCTGTCAGATTGGCTAAAATGACAGGAAAAGATAATGATGAATGTTGGAGGGGATGTGGGAAAACTGGGACACTGCTACATTGTTGGTGGAACTGTGAACGGATCCAACCATTCTGGAGAGCAATTTGGAGCTATGCTCAAAAAGTTATCAAACTGTGCATACCCTTTGACCCAGCAGCATTTCTATTGGGCTTATATCCCAAAGAGATCTTAAAGGAAGCAAAGGGCCTCACATGTGCAAGAATGTTTGTGGCAGCCCTTTTTGTAGTGGCTCGAAACTGGAAACTGAATGGATGCCCTTCAATTGGAGAATGGCTGAATAGATTATGGTATATGAATATTATGGAATATTATTGCTCTGTAAGAAATGACCAGCAGGATGATTTCAGAGAGGCCTGGAGAGACTTACATGAACTGATGCTGAGTGAAATCAGCAGAACCAGGAGAACATTATACACAGCAACAAGACTATATGACGATCAATTCTTTTTTTTTCCTGGTTATCAATAGATTTAATTAGGTTAATTGGGAGAGTTTCTTACAAGAGGCCAATCATTTTGTGTGGCAGCAGGACAAAGCAACATTGTGAATCCTTGTACCTACATCAGGCCAGGTCAGGTATTATATAAAAACAGAACAAACAAGACAGGCTACATGAACATTTTCCCATGAGATAGTTGGAGTTTCTTTTGTAGTTTTCATTCTTTGTGAGACTTGAGGTCACATTTCTTTTTTTTAATTTTATTTTTTTTTATTTTTTATTTTTTTTAACATTTTTTTATTTTATTTGCATAACATATGTGTGGGTAATTCTTCAACAATAACCCTTACATACATTTCTGTTACAAATTTTTCCCCCAGCTCCCCACCCCTTCCCTAGATGGCAGGATATCCACTACATGTTAATTATGTTAATATATTGGCAAATCGAATATATGTATACATATTTCCAAACTTATCATTGTTGTGCAAGAAAAATCTTATCTACACAAACGATATATCAGATAAAGGAAACACAATGTAAGCAAACATCAATCAAGGAGTATGAGAATGTTATGTTGTGGTCCACATTTCGCATCCCTCTCTCAGGGTGTATATGGCTTTCTTCAGTGAACAATTGGAGGTGGTTTGAAACATTTCATTGTTGAAGAGAGCCATGTCCATCAAAATTATGACGATCAATTCTGATGGACATGGCTCTCTTCAACAATGAAATGTTTCAAACCACTTCCAATTGTTCACTGAAAAAAACCATATACACCCAGAGAGAGGGATGTGAAATGTGGACCACAACATAACATTTTCATGCTGTCGATTGATGTTTGCTTGCATTGTGTTTCCTTTCTCTGATTTTTCTTTCTTGTAGATACAATTTTTCTTGCACAACAATGACAAGTGTGGAAATATGTATACATATATTTGATTTGTCAAGTATTTTAACATAATTAACATGTAGTGGATATCCTGCCATCTAGGGGAGGGGTGGGGACTGGGGGTAAAATTTGTAACAGAAAGCTATGTAAAGATCAATGCTGAGAAACTACCCATACATATGTCATGCAAATAAAAAAAAAAAAGAAAGTGATGGTGGTAATGGTTGGAACCTTAGGAGAATAGATCAACACATCCTTTCTGATTAGATTTTGGTTCCAGAACTTGAAGGGGTAAGGGGGAGAGGAGGTAGAGTTGGCAGACTGGAGAGAAGATGGCAGAGAAATAAAGTGAAACATGAATAGATCAGTTATTCCGATATGCCACTGGTGAAGCACTCAATTAGAACACTTAAATCTGGGTCTGATGAAGGTCCAGGTCTGCTGTACTGGAGATGAAAGGATTACTATTATCAAATTTGATCTCCACAGTAAGGTAGATAGCACTAATATCTCTTCAAATTTTACAGATGAGGAAACTATGACACAGGGCTACGTAACCTCAAAGTCACATAGATCATAAAGAGCAGAGTTGGAAAATTTACTCAGGTTTTCTCTCTCCAAGTCCAAGGTTCTTCTCTTTTACTCCTTTGCTGCCTTCTAAAAATGATGAAAAATGAAAACTTTCCAAATCAGCAATTCAAGCAGGAGTGTCCAGGGTGTTAGAACGCTCTGTACCCTTTGCAGAGTTTTTCAGTGAGCATTGTATTTGTAAGTACCAAATCAGAGAAACAGATGTTTTTCTCATCTCCACCCACTACGTTGTCATCAGTTATCAAATCAGGCAGTGATCTACATAGAGCTCACACTACAAAAATGGTCACTGAAGAAGTCAGGGGTGTTAAACCTCAGCCTTTCTCCTCCCCCTTCTCTCCAAAGCTCCTTCTTTCTCCTTGCTGCTTATAAATCCAAGTCAAATGTAAGGAGGAAAGCAAAAATAAGTAAGGAGCAAGTTATCTGGTTAAACTTTGACTGCAAAGGCAGGGCTGGATTTGAAAGGAAATGAAGAAAAATCCTGACTAATAGCTGAGAGAAAAATATTTGCTAAATTTAGAGCAGTTTACACTTGTAGGCTCTGAAATTTGCATCATTTCAGAAGCAAAGTACAACTTAGTTTCTGAGAGAAAAAGACTTGAAACATCAATTAGAGCTGGTCAAATAGCATTTTTGCTGAGGATAGAATCTCAAAAGAATTCAGGAACTATTTTTTGGCATTCAGCCTATGAGCTTTGAAATGAGAGGCATTGTATGTTGGGGACATTTGAAAAGTTCCATGATTTTCACCAAATGTACCAAAAACACAGCTGCTTTCTGACTCTCTTGGCAAGATAACTTGATCTACAGCAGAGGGTCAGAGACTCTTAATTTCTACCCTTCCAACTGAAGACAAATATAGATCCTGAAAGGGTGTTATCAAATTCAAGTGCTTTGTGTCTCTTGTGTCATTACTGGCTTCACTCTCTCTCAAGATACCAAGAGACAAAAATTCTGATCTACTGCTGAGGGAATGAGAAGGAGGGATCCTAGATGAAGCATTTGGAACCACTCCACAAGGTGAATGTGATAAGCACCTCCTTTCCTTAGAAGTACTATTGGAAAAGTGACCTTTCAGGTGGGATCTTGGCATTTCAGGAAAACATAAAGAGCTCTTATCCTTTAAGTAATAGATATTGAGAGGATAATCAAGTTACTTGTCAATTGTTGGTTCCTTTTGATACTCAGATTTTTTTTTTAAACAAAGTGCATCTATTGGGTCTTTATTTATTTATTTTTTATTGGGTCTTTTTAAAGAAAGATTTTAAAATATTTTTTTAAAAGACTCATGGTATAATAGAAAGAGATCTGGATTCTAGTCTTTCTTCTGCTTCTAATTAGTCCTGTGAACTTGGTGATATGACTTTTTATTTCCAGGTCTCCATTTCTGCATCTATGAAAAAGCTGATAAAAATCCCTTCCAATTTTAATTATATGAATAATATATATATATATGTATATATATGTGTCTGTATACATATACATATATATCTATACATACATATGTATAGATATATATGGCTATATGAATCTATGTATCTATTTGGCATAAGTGGATCTCTATGTGTCCCTACAAACAGTCTTTGACTTTCTGTCATGATCACATTCCAAATGGCCACTGGGGAACTTTGGAGAAGGAATATTTAAATGAGTCACCTATTATAGTAATTGCTAAACTATGTCCAATGGTAATAATTAAACTTCTATTTTACTTCCTACCTTCCCCTAACTTGTATATCCTTAAGCTATTACCAGATAAAACATCTCCTGGTAGTCTAAATTATTTTAAAGACTTATGTTGGCAATACAAATTTTTTTTTTATCATTTATTTTACAGTGAGGGTGATGATGGAGGGATCAAGGATTTATGACCTAATTTCACTTCTTGGATCAATTCTGAAATGATTTCAGAACTCAAGAAAAAACTTTTCATTGATTCATCCTTTTGGATGAATCCTTTTTAGACCAAGTGATATGGTAGCAAGAACATGGGTTTGGGAAGCAAAGAATCTGAGATCAAATCTCACCTTTAAGATTTACTGTCTGGGCAAATTTACTTTCTTATAAAATAACTGGCCTATATTTCTCAGTTGTTTGAATTGAATGTTTGAGTTTTTGAATTTATTCTGACCAAAACTGTACCCACTACAAACTTTGATAAATTAAAGCAATAATGATGCAAATGGAGAGATTCAGGGCATAAATTAAGGAAGTTAATGAATAAGCAAAGTAATAAATGGTGAGTAGAAAGAGAATCCTGGAAATTATCAATATAACTTAATGACCATAGGGCACATAACATAGATATGCTGCAATATTCTAGAAAATATAACTTTTTAAAAATTAGAAAAACAGGGAAAAACCAACTTCCATTTACCCTCTTCATAAAAAATAAACCAGCATATATTTATTAAATAGCATTAACAATCATTACTATGTGAGATAGTTCCTGCTTTTAAGAGTTTGATATTATAAATGGTAAGATAAAGCTAATATTCTTAAAACAGCAAAAAGTAGATATTTAGATATTTAAATGGGGTACTAGAACACTTAAAGTTTCTATAAGTTTAGAGAAGGGTGAGGTCAGTGAAGGCTGGGCAATGAAAGCTTCATGTGTGGGAGTCATGTTTTCCACCATATTCTACTCTAATAACTTATTCTCAGGTAAAGGGAGATCTACTTAAAATTCAATGGGTCTTTGCAATTGCCCAGTTTAATGAAAATTGATGCACAGAAATAGAATTGTTCTAAATGAAACCCAGAGGGCATGTTTGTATTTCCTATGGAGAATAGCAATCTGGATTACAATTTGTTTCTTTAAGGTGGGTTTTCAGCAAAATGAACTTGTTATCTAACAGTGTCCTCATATTGAGCAGGCTGCCATTCATGAATACACTCTTACTGAAGGTAAGTCTTCTCCCTGAAGATATAGTCTCCTTCCTCAAAGACAGTCAATGTAGAAGACCTGGATCCCTGATTCCCTATTTCTTATAGCCTCAAGTTCAAATTTCTCTCTCTCTAGCTTTTGAGATCTTTTATAATCTGGTACTACTCTCTCTAATTTTATTCCTAATATTGTCTAATGGGCTGCTAGGTGGCACAGTGGATAGAGTGCCAGACCTGTAAGGAAGAATCATTTTCTTGAGTTCAAATCTAGCCTTTTTCTAGCTATGTGACCCCTTAGCCTTGTTTGACTCAGTTCCTCATCTGTAAAATGAACTGAAGAGGAAATGGCAAACCATAATATCTTTGTCAAGAAAACCCCAAATGGGGTCATGAAGAGTTGGTCAGAACTGAAAAGACAGAATAACACTCTCCAAATAAACTCAGGTAGGTCTCTAGGTTATCCCATGAGTAAACATTTCAAAGAGAATCATATGGAAGAGGGATTGAGTTATTCTGTTTGGTTGCAGAAGATAGAAGTAGGAATAATAGGTGCAAACTATAAAGAAGTATATTTAGAACTGATTTGAGGAAAAGCATCAATTGTCCAAATGTAGAAGAGGCTGTCCCAGGAGATAATAGGTTCTTCCTCATCAAGAATCTTCCAAACAACAACAACAACAACAACAACTAGGTGATTATTTGTCATTAATATTGTAGATGGAATTCTTTCTTCTATTGTGTTCTACAAGATGATCAACAAAGTCCCTTTCAAGTTTGAAAATTTGTGATTCTGAGAATGCTTCCATTCTTTCTCCTTTCTCATAGCCTGAGATGTTGGTCTCTTCCCTTCACCTTATCTTTAACAAAGACTATGTTCAAGATTTATTTTTTCTGGTATGTGTCTGATTCAGAGAGTTCACACTTGTCCCTAAAGTAACAGAATTGTAGTTGACCAAGACTTTTTTTTTTGATTTGTTTGTTTCCTTTTTTTTTTAAATTAAAGCTTTTTATTTGTATAACATATGTATGGGTAGTTCCCCAGTATTGATCTTTGCAAAGCTTTCCATTACAAATTTTACCCCCAGTCCGATCCCCTCCCCTAGATGGCAGGATGTCCACTACATGTTAATAATGTTGAAATACTTGACAAGTTGTGCAAGAAAAATCCTATCTACAAGAAAAAAAGAAAATCAGAGAAAGGAAACACAATGCAAGCAAACATCAATAGAGAGCATGAAAATGGTATGTTGTGGTCCACATTTCATATCCCTCTCTCTGGGTGTATATGGTTTTCTTCAGTGAACAATTGGAACTGGTTTGAGACAATTCTTTGTTGCAGAGAGCCATGTCCATCAGAATTGATCATCATATAGTATTGTTGTTGCTGTGTATAATGATCTCCTGGATCTGCTCGTTTCATTCAGCATCAGTTCATGCAAGTCTCTCCAGGCCTCTCTGAAATTGTCCTGCTGGTCGTTTCTTACAGAACAATAATATTCCATGATATTCATATACCATAATTTATTCAGCCATTCTCCAATTGAAGGGCATCCATTCAGTTTCCAGTTTCTAGCCACTACAAAAAGGGCCACCACAAACATTCTTGCACATGTGGGGCCTTTTCCTTCCTTTAAGATCTCTTTGGGATATAGGCCCAATAGAAACACTGCTGGGTCAAAGGGTATGCACAGTTTGATAACTTTTTGAGCATAGCTCCAAATTACTCTCCAGAATGGTTGGATCCGTTCACAGTTCCACCAACAATGTATTAGTGTCCCAGCTTTCCCACATCCCCTCCAACATTCATCATTATCATTTCCTGTCATTTTAGCCAATCTGACAGGTGTGTAGTGGTACCTCAGAGTTGTCTTAATTTGCATTTCTCTGATCAATAGTGATTTGGAGCAACTTTTCTTATGACTACAGATGGTTTTAATTTCATCATCTGAAAATTGTCTTTTCATATCCCTTGACCACTTATCTATTGAAGAGTGGCTTGACCAAGACTTTAAATGTCATTGAGACTAATCCCTTTATTTTACAGATGAAGAAACTAAGATCAAGAGAGGTTAAGTGATTTGCTCAGTCATCCAGCTAATGTGTCCAAAGTGAGATTTGAATCCAAGTATCTTTGACTCCAATTCCAATGTTTTGTTTAGTACACTATGACATGGTGAGGTTACAGGACTATGGGGCTGGGATTCTTTCAGTGTCATTTAACAAATACTTATTGAAAACATTATATATGAGGTTAAAGAAGTCAGGATGAGAGGTTGATGTGAACAGAAATGTTAAGAAGGAATGGTTGGTGTGGGAAGCAGAATGATGGCACAGTTAGAAGCAGTTGGAGGGGACTGAGAGAGACCTGGTGTAGAAGGTTACCATTTCTCATGGAACAGAGACAGTACCGGAGGCACCACCCAAGTACAAAAAGGATAATTGAAAGGAAGTATGTAGTTATACAAATAGAGAGCCAAGCACAGATATGTACACACCCCAATGGTTCAAAATATTCCATTTTCATATGAAGCTCAAGGGTCTTTTCTTTTTCTGTTATCTGGCATTAATGGGAGCCTGTGCTGGAGCAGTCCAAATAGCCTTGCAGAGGCTCAAGGAGAGAGGAAATCCTGGTAAAGAAGAATGAGGCTTCACTAGCATACACAAAGAACCGGAAATTCTTATCAGATGCCAAGGGGAAATGATGAAGCTGGTCACTGTAATGATGGGAAGAATATTTCTATGAGGAAAAATACAGAAAGAAGTGATGTTTAAGGTTGACTCTGCCTGACTTCATCCCTGAGATGAAGGTGATCTGCTGGTTTACACATATCAGCTCACTGTTCTTTGATGACTATTTCTGAGCAGACTGGAACAGATGAAGGACAAGTAGACGAATGCTGAGCTTCTCATTTGGGTGTGGGAGTATGTTACAGAGGAGTGGGTGGGCATTTGTAAAGCTGGAGAACTTCCTGGAATCTTTGTTTGATTCTCTGATTTGAAGATAAAACAAACCAAGGAGCCAAATAGAATGACAAACGGATTGTGAATGGATTAATTTTGTTAAAACTATGATAATTCTTTCCCCTACTCCCAAAGGAAGCAAAATAAATCTGTCCATGTCTGTAATTTAAAAATGAGAGAATAAATCATCATCATTCTCTTCATTATTATCATAATTATCATCATCATCAGCAGCAGCAGCAGCAGCAACAACAATAATAAACAAGCTAGGTTTTGTTACACTACCTTTCCTTCTTTATAAAAATGAGTGGCTTTGGGTATGGAACATTGCAGTATAATGTTGAATTTGGTTGATGTATTTTTCTTTTATTATATATTTTTATTATAGTATTTTCTCCCAAACTCTTTTTCCCTTTTAGACTTTGTTATAAATGTTTGGTTCTATAGAGGAATGGAAAGGGAGAAATACTTTTAGAAATTAAAATGTTGTAAAAACAGAATATTGGCATTAAATCGGGATAAGGGCTGGAGTTTTGATTTCATGGGTATAGGAATGGAATAATCATACAACTACTCTGCAACTTATATTTCAAGCTCTTAACTAGACCCTACCAACCTCTCAAGTCATTAATCTTTCTCTTTTTTCCTGTTCTCCATCAAATTCTTAGAAATTATTATTTATGCTTACTGTCCCTACTTTCTCTCTTATCAATCATTCTTTAGCCCATTATAGCCTGGCTTCTGATCTCATTATCTGACTCAAAATGCTATTTTTGAAGTTCCCAACAAATCTTATGTTCTTTTCTCAGTCTTCCTAACTGATCTCTGTTGGATTTTACTACTTTCTGAGTTTCTGTGATGCTGCTTTCTCTTGAATCTCCTCACTTGTTTGATTGTTCCTACTCATCATTCACTGCTGGTCTGTCATCAATTTCACACTTAATCATGGATGTTATTCACACGGATATCCAACAATTCAGACCCATCTCTTTCTCTAATATTTTCCCACTCTTTCCTTTCCCTAAATTGTGCAAGCTTCTAAACTCTCCAAATCTGAGTTTAGTGTGGGCCCTTCAGCCATCCCAGAAGCTGGTCCTACTGAGAAAAGTACACTATGTAACACTAATTCTCTGCATTTATAACTTACAAATGAGTAAATATACACATATTGAAGGTGTATGACAATTTTTTTTAACTGATGGGGTTAATTTTCAGATTAAAAAAGGTCACAGCCATAGACATTGCTCAATTAATTAATCAACATATCCATTATTAATCTGTCTACTACATGTCAGGTTATATGCTAGGAACTTTCCATACAAAGGCAAGATAGGAAAAAGCTTACATTTCTAACTATATATTATTTATGTTTATGTGTATTTGTATGTATATAAATGATAATGTAAAATGAATATGGAGAGACAGGGAAATAGAGATATCCATGAAATCATAATTCCCCAGAAATTCTCATTTTCTACTTTGAAGATCATTGACTTAGGGCACTAAGGGGTTTAATGACTTGACTAGGATTATACAATTAGTTATGAATCCAGGCCTTCCTGGCTTCCAGGCCTCTCTAAAACCAGAGAGTTATCCATAAAAATAAAAACAAAGTTTGTGGACAGAAAATGAAATAAAATATTGAATTCAAGATACCAGACTATTTTAGGAGTATCAGCTACCCCAGTAGATCTTAAAGATCATGGAACTTTAGCATATTAAGATGTCCCAGAGGCTAACCTGTAAGTCACAATCATTTGTAAAAGTAGACCCCATTCAGTGATTCAAAGACCTACTCATTTAACAAGGAACATTTATAGATTGTTGTATTAAGAGATAATAAAATTTTGCATTTATATCTAATACTTATTTCAAGAAAAATCTTTTGAAGTTGAAGGAATTATCTAGTTATTAGAAGAATTTTTGTTTGTTTTTATTGTTATAGATTTGAGATTTGCAAAGCTCATATTTTAGAGACTCTACTTTTTTCCCCTAGGTACAGTAATGCAGTTTGAATAAATTATCATGTGATACAGTGATATCTGGGATACAAGATAGTGGGCTGAATAATTTCCCTTTAAGTTCATTATTAAATCTATTTCTATTTTTAAGAAAAAGATTGTATCTTTTCCCCAGACTACATTTTAAAAAACAAGATTTTAAAATGAATTTGAGAAATAATTTTCTTTTTCTCCCTTCTATTTTTGAGCAAGGATACTAGCATAGTAATAATTAATGAACAATAAAATAAGTGCCAAGTATTGGGCATAATGTTAGGGGCTAGGGATGACAGTACAAAGAAATAAATAATTCCTACTCTCTTATGTTCTAAGTAATGCAATGCTTAACCACATATATTTTTGGAAACTGTCTTTAAAACAAAAGTATCATAGAGAAACAATGAATTCTAAGAAACAAGGGTGGGGGAACAAGCAGGTTCCCCTGGAGAAAGCCGGGTAGGGGCAGAAAGAATGAGAAAGTGAGGAAACCACTACCTCTGCTTTCTACAGAATGAGGAGTGCATCTGCTCCAAGGAGAGCCTGCATATTACTCCATCACGAGCCACCATCTTGTTGTTCTGACATTTGGTCTTCATGACTTTTTAGCAGCTGTGCCCTACCAGAAACATTCTTGTCTTCATTTTTCCTTCTGCTCTACCCTCAAGTCACCCCAGCGGAGTTGTCCTTGGTACTAGCAATTACATTTGCCTCCAGCCCAGGGATACACTCAATCTTTCCTCTTTCTGATTCATTTGCTTTTTGGTACAGCAACTACCCTACTTGTTTTCCCAGGACTCATAGTGCACATTCTGTTCTTCTGACTTATATCCATGTCAAACATATCACCTATGTGACATGTATGGAACTTCTGCCCTTCTTTTTCCTCCAGGATAGGAAGATGAGTTTATCAATTACAATTTGTGTGTGATTATCTATATGAGAGTTAATTTCTTGAGGTTGAAGATAGGATTGTTTGGGGATTTCCACCTTGAGCACTGGGAGTCTCTTCAATGTCCCTATGTCCACAGAAATCCAAATGGCCATGAGAATCTTACCTTTCTTTGTTACCTTCTAGTTTCTTCCCCTCTTAGCTTCAATTTCCTCATTTATATGAAGTGAAGGGATTTAAAGTTAATGACCCTTAGGGTTTCTTCCAGTTCTCAAATTCTGTAAAAGCCATTTTTGCCAGACCTCTCTGTATGGTTGCATTCCCAGTGGCTCTACCAAGGGCAAGATAATTCCTGCTTCAAGATAGAGTGGTTGAGCAACATTTTTAACTGCCTTTCTATCTCCCTTACCTAGGGTGAATTGTCCTAAAAAATCTATTGTATTTCAACATGTTTTAAGGTATTTGGAAGCAGTTGTGTCTGAAAGCTATCATTACAGGTTGCACTAATTAATTTTATCTTACATTCTTGAAATTAGGGGCTCAGAAGTTGGCACACACAATTATGCAAAATAATATGCAAATTAACACTTTGGGCCAGGAGGCCTTTTTAGCAAACACAACCACCTTTCCCACTACTTCTTTGTCTTGTTAATGCACTTCTTTTATTCCTGTTCTTTTCTTAAGGACAAAAATGAGAATAAAAAACCTAAAACTAATGAGAGAAATAAAAATATACCACATGATATATGGACATGCTGGAAATGAGTAGGTCAGGGATCAGAAAGGTCAGAGAAAATTTAGATTATTTTTATTTTCTCCAATTCCAGAAAATGTTTTAGGCATTGTAAATCTGGATTTGTGAGTATAGAATTTGCTAAGGAAAAAGTCTTTCCAGGGTAAATGGTAAATTGGATGCCAAGTGAGTAAATTCTACTAAAGTTTTCCTCTACCTCCAATGACCCTATATGCTGAAGACTATGCTAATGAACCATAATACTGGGTTGGTTTCACTAATATGGAAAAGCTGTGAATATCATCTTGGGCCATGACCTGGTTTTTATAATTGAAGGAATAGCATTTCCATGTTAGGAGAGGTTATGTTTGGAAGGCAGTGTGGTCCAGTAGATTTTGTGGCTAAAGATATTGGTTTCAGTGCCAGCTATACTACTTGCTACTTTTATGACATTGAGCATATCAGTTCATCTCTCTGGAATATATAAAATGAAGGCTGGTAGATTAGGTAATATTTGATGTCTCTTCCACTTCTAAATCTGTGATCTCCTAAAAATTTGCCACTAGCTAATTGGCCATGGTGATTTGTGAAGTCATAGGGGATGAAAGGAATATCTCTATGTAAAACTGCCAGATCTAATGGTTCCCTCCACCCCATCCTTATTCTTCTTGAACTCTCTGAGCCTTTGACTCTATCTCTTCAGTTTTCATAAGAGGTTTTCTCCTGGTTATCCTTGTCTCCTTGTTCTTTTTCAATCTTTCTCAGTCTTCAGCCACATACTGCCCACTAACTGTGGTATCCCTTTAGGCTTCTGTGATCTCTTTCCCCTTTATACTATTATATATATGTATATATAATATACTATATTATTATTATTATACTATTTAATGATCTCATTAACAACTATGGATTCAATTTTTGTCTCTATGCGAATGATTCTCAGATTACTATCTTAACCTCCAACTGGATAACTTGGATTTGATTAGCATTAGATATCTTGAATTCCCTATATCCAAAACTGAATTCATTATCTTCTCCAAATCCCTCCCTTCCTCTTATTTCCTCCGATTATTGTCAGGGGCACCATCATCTTTCCAAGCTTACAATCTACGTATTTTCCTTAACAACTCACTCTTTCCTCACACCTATATGCAATCAGTCCTAACCTCTCTCCTGAATTCTGGTATAACATTTCTAATTGCTTATTAGACATCTTGAACTAGATGTCCTATAGACATCTTAAATTCAGTATATCCAAAACTGAGCTCATTATCTTTTCTCCTCAAACCCTCTACTCTTTCAGACTTTCCTATCACTGTTACCATCATTCTGCCAATCATCCAGACTCACAACCTGAGGAGTCATTCTGGATGCCTCTCTTCACCTCCTATATGCATTCAGTTGCCAAGTTCTGCTGACTGATATTCTTCACATTTCATGAATATGTTCTTTTCTCTCCTGAAACAAACCCTGGTGCAAGCTCTCCTCATTTTTTATCTGGACTATTACAGTGGTTGGTCTCTCTTCCACAAGTCTCTCTCTACTCAAGTTTTTCTTTTGTTCAAAAGCTTGTGATCTAAGTGTGGGTTTGATCACGTTATCTCCCTAGTAATTAAATGGCTATTCATTACTTTCAGGATCAAATATAAAATTCTCTTTAGCTTTTAAAGTCCTTAATAATGTAGCCCCTTTCAATGCTTCTAATTCTACCCCGCCCCCCACCTCTCCTTCAAGTAATCTACCATCTAACTACATTGGCTCCCTTGCTGTTCTTCCCACATGACACTCCATCTACCATTTCTGAAACTTTCCCTTGGCTATCTCCCATTCCTGGAATGCTCTTCTTCATCACCTCTGCCTCCTGGTTTCCCCAGCTTTATTCAAATCCTGTCTAAAATCTCATATTTTCCAGTATTCCAGAATGCTGGTAATTTCTCTTAGAGATAATTTCCAATTTACTTTGTAAATGTCCTGTATAGATATAATTTGTACATTTTCTCCTCTATTGGGATGTGAGCTCCTTGAAGGCAGGAGCCATGTTTTTTTTTCTCCTTTCCTGTTTTCTTCAGTGTTTAGCACAATGCTTAATCAATAATAAGTTCCTAGTAAATGTTTGACTTCTATTGTTCAAGGTTTTTTTTGTTTGTTTACTTTTGCAACATGACTAATGTAGAAATATTCTGTGTGACTATAAAGGTATTATTGCCCTTAAATTGCTTGCCTTGTCAAGGAATGGGGTAAAGGGAAGGCATTTGGAACTCAAAGTTTAAAAAAAAATTGTTTTAAAAAAGTTGACTTTTAAAATGTAAAAATATTTAAGGAAGAATGATTCTACAGTTGGTGCTTTCTTATTTTTAATAGCTGACTGTCCCTTGGTGTCCTAAATCTTGTTAGCCAACCAAATTCTAGATCATTGTGGATACAAGGGAGGGGAATATAAAAAGACAACAAAGAATACTGGAAATGAAGGTTCTTGCAAAGAAGTGCATTTCAACAGTTGAGAGTCAGTATGTTGTAATGAAGAAAAAACTTAGCTCAGTTAGAAGAACTGGGTTCAGGTGCCAAGTGGGATGCCTACTAGATATGCAAACCTTTTAGTGCCTGATCTGCATTAGTAGAAGGAATTTCCTTATATGAAAGTTCTTAATGAAATCACAGATCCAGTCCCTCTCCCTATCCTAGAAGGATTATAAAGCATCATTTGGACAGATATAAAAGGATGAAGACTGTGGAGAAAATGGAATAATAAAGTGATGGTAAACTAATAAAGGTAGTAGATTTCTAAAGCTTCTTATTGAATTCGGAATTACTTTTACAAACATCAAAAACTTTTTAATTAAAAAATTTTTTTTGATCAGACTTATGATGTCATCACTATTGGCAAGGAACTTCAATCATTGCAGATAGGGAATTACTTTTTAATTTATAAGCCAAGGTTATCTTAGGTTATACAGGGTCATTCAAGTACTGTCAGATCAGGAAAGTGAATCAAGGGCTAATCTATATCTATTGGACCAGTCTGTCTCTCCATACACTGTTCCTGAGGAGACAAAAGTTATTTCAACTTTTATCAGCTTTTCTAAACCACAATAATTAACTCCCTAAGCAGCACATAAACATGTACCCACACATAGAGCAGATATATTACCAAAGTTAAACCAGCAACCAAAATTGAGAAAAATTATTAAATTCCATTCTTTTAGCTATATAACAAAAGATTTTCAAGATACTACAATGAATTATGTTTATATACATAGCAGTTTGAAAAAATTGAAATTCTGGTGTCAATGAAGAGAAGGATAACACAGATGCTTTGGGTCTGAGGCCCAGATGTTTCAATAGTTGTAACAACACCTGGATCAAGTCCACTGGTAGCACAAGCAGCCCCAACACGAGCACTGACAGCAGACAGGTCTCAGTGGAGGTCTGTAAACAAGCCTGGGCTTCCTGGATTCAGGGTCCTGGACAGCAGTCCGTACCAGATGGAGAGACCACACTTCCAACGGAAGCTTGCCTTTATAGCTCAAGGGAAGGCATGTGTGAAATTGCTAATATTTCATTATCAGTTTTTGTTTTCTTCAAAGCAGAGGACTTGAATTTACTACTACCTACTGTTAAGAAAGTTCTCTCTTCCCCATGCTTCCTTTCCCTCCTTGTTTGGCCACAAATAGGCACATTGTGGATGATTTAGAGTTAAATCACAACCAATCAAAATGCAGGAGCATCTGATGATGTGGAGACTTGACTTTTGGAGGATTCAGCAGTTTCTTCACAGGCTAAAATTTGACAGTTTACCTACTGAAAATAAAAAAAGACCTGATTTGTAACCCATCCATTAAAAAAGGCTCTTTTTCAGTCTCAGCTTCATGTCCCATCCAGCTTTTATCTCTCCCAACTCCCACAGGCCATCTTACTAGTATACCACAGAGCTTGGTATATAGTAGGTGCTTAATAAATGCTTTTTTTTTGACTGACTAGCTTCCTGTGCTTGCAACTCCCCACCTATATCCGCAAGGATCTTCTACCCTGGATCTGAGTTTTGGATCTCCATGTCTGTGACTTCCAGAATAGTCTACTTATATTTGGAGCTCCTGTCCTAAGGCTCAACTCATTTGACTAATGAGTAGGTATGTCAAAATGACCTCACTTAGCCCATTCGATCTACTGGCTGGGAACCATATGCTAGTGTCACATTCCATTTAGCCCCCCACCCAAGCTATTTCACCATCTACCTGTTACTATTGACATGCTCTTCTCCATCTGGGTTAGCACTCTATACTTTGAACGAGAAATGGCATCTTTTTTTCCTTTCCCCCACAATTTTCTACCTCCTTAGAATGAAAGAAGCCATATATATATATTGTTACTATTCTCATATATATGTTGTCTTCCCCTTTTAGAATATGAACTTCTTAAGACTATAGACTGTATGCTTTAAAAAATATTTGTAACTCAGAATTTACTATAACATTTGGTACTGAGTAAGTGTTGAATAAATATTTTTTCATCTATGCATCCATCTATCCATCCATCCATCCATCCATCCATCCATCCATCCATCCATCCATTAGAGTTTTAATGATAGTCGGGCAAAGTCATACTATGATGTGTCATTGTGATATGGAACTGACACTGGGTCCTTAGAAATAGTGCTGACAGAAAATAGAAACTCAGGCAAGTCCTTCCAAACTGGAAACATTGCTGTCAGTGAGAGCATTCCAAAAGAGTTTCTTTGGGATGTATGGATTCTCCCTAATTGGAGATTTCATTCAAAAGACCAATGAACATTTTCTTCCTCAGCATCTCATATCTTGAGCCCCAGAACACTTTCTGGTGTTCTTTAATTCTGTGACTGGGGAATAAAAACCCTGCTGTCACCTTTTAGGAATGAAGTGAGTTGGATATGAGTGGGCAAAGACTCCCCCCTGTACCTTAAACTGTGCCCCATTCCTTTTTCCTCACCTTTACATCTTAGAATCATTTTTTATTTCAAGTCTCAGCTTTCATACTATCATAATAATCCTTTCTAGTTCTTTATATTTCTTCATGCTTTCTTTCTCAAAATTACCTTTTATCTTATACATATTCTTTTAAAATTTTATTTATTTAATATTTTCCCTGATTACATTCAAAATAAAAAAATTTACATTTGTTTTTAAATTTTTTGAGTTCTAGGTTCTCTTCTTTATGACTATCCACAATTAAGAAACCAATTGTGAAGTTATTATATATATATGTATTCTTTATACATTTATTTGGTGAGATCTAGGTCTATTCTTCCAACCCCAACAGCAGTAAGTAGCAAGGTCAGATCTCTAGAGCTTGACTTTCCCCTTCAGAGGTTTGTGGGTATCTTTGAGGTGCAATGAGATTCTTTTAATACTAACAGCTCAGGTTTTCATTTTGGTGTTTTTCCTCAATATTAATTGCTGGTAAGTAATTCAGTGTCATTTAATTCATTGATAACTCCTTGATAAGCAATTAACATCAATTAAGTTTTACAAAGTTATATGGTCTGACTCCATGAATTAAGTGATTTTTACATTTTTAAAATGCAACTTTATTTAAATACAATTTTTTATTTAAAATTTTAAAATAGCTCATGGGCTGAGCAAAAACAGATTACTGGTCAGATTTGGTCCACGGGTCATAGTTTACTGATCTGTGAGTAAGATATACAAAAACAATAGAATGTCAGTAATGCTGATTAAATTTAAAAGTGTATTTGTGTACATTGTTCCTTCCCCAGAAAGCCAGTTATTAAACATTTACCAACATACTGCTACATTGGTCTCTTGGGAGAGTGGGCTTAAACAAAGACCTGATCATTGAATTCACTTGTGGGTATAGCACAATCATTGATCGAGTCCCTCCCTGGCTTGCAGAGCATAGTGACTTGACTGATTGATCTTTCCACTGAAGTCTGTTTTCTTTATTCAGGGCAACATAAAGCCATGGGCATCTGTCATGATTGTTTTTCTGTTTCTATTGTGTTCCATTCTTTCCTGCTCTTGTTTGAATATGTGCTGGAAATGGAATCAATTAGGTTATGACCTTTTGATCTTCAAAAGGTCTGGAGAACTATCAGTTGTCCAGTAGTTGGAGGCCATATCAGAGTTTGATGTCAGCCAAACATATCATATTCTTGAGGAATAATTTGCTTGGCCTAGTCTGGATTTAAAAAAAAAAAAAAAAAAAAAAAAAAAAAAAAAAAAAAAAAA
>JAJPUD010000071.1:674111-701166 GCA_023553655.1 Myrmecobius fasciatus
AAAAAAAAAAAAAAAAAAAAAAAAAAAAAAAAAAAAGCTCTTGATCCCATGTATTCCTTTATATAGTCCCAGAGATTAAGACAATAATAGAAAAAAATAATAGAGGTCACTAAGAATTACACAGTTTCTAGTTTTTTTAGAATCATAATTTAAGGGTTGATACTCTTAATATAAAATCCTTGTCTAATAATTAAATTAATACAACACTGGAGAAACTAAACAATATCCATATTGATACTCTTAATATAGATGAACTCAGAAGATAAAATGAAATTTTGGTTTATTAAGATATTGGGTAACCTTTCTCCTTAGAGATTTGAATCAAAGAATTGTCAGATTTTGTTTTATTGTATGATTGAAGACATTTCTTATAATCTTCAAACTATAAGAAATGCCATTTTATGGATTACTTAGTCAACTTGCCCAGGAGTGATAATCTCCTTTGAAAACAAAATCAACATATCCCAGGTTTGCCTTTTCCACTTTCTCAGTGCCATGTTATCTTTGTAAGAATGGTCTATGTCCACGCTGATGATATCCTTTGGGAAAAGATAACAAGAGAATAGGCAATCTTTGATTTAGAAAATGTTTTACAATGGACTCTATCTTTAGTTACACAAATGACTGAAAGGAACAGAGAATACAAGATACTATGTCTACTATTTCTTTATTTTCAAAATGCATTTGGCTTTAAATGATAAAATATGCCTCTTAGAAGACTCTTAGCAAATTGTATTTCTCATGTATCTGAAAAAATAATAAAATAATGCATCTGACACATATATAACTAAAAAAAATAGTTAACTTCAATTAGGTGCTGAGTACTAATATCAAATGAAGCATAAACTGTGGAAATATTTGTTCACTATAGGTGTTTGCCAATACAATGAAAGCTATTTCATTTGAAGTCCAGGTGGAAGATGATAAGTTTCTCTCATACAAAGGTAACTTCATATCAATTGAATTGAGCCTCAAAACACTATAAAGCCTCTACAGTGAAACAATAATTATTCAAATGGTATTTGTTTACACATTCATAATGGCAAAACAGTGCATAAAGCATATGTTGTCCAGATTATAATGTATAGCAGGTCAGTTAACCTAAATCTCTAGTGCTTATATACTGAGTGATTAATTTTTTGGCCATTAGAAACCCAATAAAATTATAAATTAATCCTTAGTACTGAATAATCTCAAATGCTTCTGTGGTAACTGGCAGAGAAGTAGAAGAGAATATAGAACATACTAAGAATCAGACAAGTTTAAAAGCTTCATATTGACATAAATTTAGCTGAAGAGATTTTAAATTTGAGATACTTTTCTAATGACTTTTGAATAGACATGTTTCTGGAGAAGTTGAATAGTATCTTTTTTAGTTATCAATGAAAACAGAATAAGTAAAAAAGTCACAGATAAATGTAAAGATAGCTTCCCAAGCTATCCTTGAAAAGGCAAATAAAGGAATTGATTTAATTTTATGTCCATAGGCAAAAATAAACATCATGGAATATTTGACAAGGTTTATTTCAATACTCAAGATGAACATAACCAAAAAGATGATCATGAAGATAATTGCAGCTTCCAGGTGTCAATACAAGTTGCAAGATGAAAAACTGAAAAATACCTTCCAAATTAAATGAATATATACTTCAATATTTAGTAAGTTCAATGCAAAACTGGGTGCAGATGGAGATTTTTTTCATATATATTGGAAAATATGACTCAGGATCAAGAAATAAAAGAAGGAAAATGCTACTAGATTTTACAGAGACTGCATGTTCATATGACATTTACATATATACATATGGATAAATATATATACACACATATATGTAAACATATACATATGTTTATATTTATATATACACACATGTTTGTATATACAGATAAATATTTAGGAAATAAGCAGGAAGTGCTGGACAAGATGTGTACTAAATAACTTCAAAAAACAAAATTGAATATTTCTGGACATAGGAAATGACTAATTACTAATGTAGGAAACATTTCTGTATAAGCTATCAGCATGCAGTCACATCATTGGCTTGTTAGAACAAGATCAAAGTCAATGCCAAGTTAGGAAAAAAGAATAAAAATAAAACAATTCAATGTGTAGTCAAAACAGCTTCCACTTTATCTATTTAAGCAACACATCAGGAAAATGGAACATGCATGAGGGAACAAACATTAATGTTGACTATTACCAACAAAAGTTTAACATGTGAGGAACAATCAAAATCTAAATAGTAGTAAGGTCCTCTTGTAAGATTCTTTTGCCATAATTAACTCCTCACAGAATTAATATTAGTAGAAGTAGCCCTTTGTTCTACCATTGTGGACTGCCTTGTTAAAGAGTAAACTGGGGCTTCCCAGGGGATTTTTGGTTTCTTTTCCACAGTTTTGAGGATGACTGAGTCATGGCTCTTCACCTGAGATTTACCTTTGGACTTGACTTTTAAATGGAAGGCCAAAAAATAAAATATAACAGTCTTTATCAGAACTGAACTAGGCAGAGAAAATCCACTCAAACACACCCAAACTTCATTTTGCTGGGGGAGAATGCCTTGTATTTCTATAGCCATCTTAGAGATAAAAATATGTACTAGTAAAACACATGGCTCCAGAAAAGGAGTGAACTATGTGTCCCAGAGATTGCAGTGGTTGAAATTAGTAATGTGGAGTAACAAGGCTGTGAGCCATAGGTAAAAGAACTAGTAGCAATGGGAAGAATGCTGGGCAGGCCACTTAAAGGCTTTAGATAAACCTGTAATTAATTCAATGAATTTCATTTCAATTAAATTAGCATTTATTAAGCACTTAATTTATGTGAGACTCGTTTATCTAATTATATACATTCTCATACAAGAATATATATGGACATGTATACCTATATATTTTGATACACATATACTTACATATATTGTGCAGATGTATATATAGAATATATATTGTATACACATTGTCTATACAGTATATACTATATGTATATATGTTATATAGTGTATGTAAATTTATATATGTATATTTATATCTATGTGTATCTTTATATCTTTATGCATAATTCAGTCATTCAGTCCTATTTGACTTTTTGTGACCTTATTTTGGGATTTCTTGGCTAAGATGCTAGAGTAGCTTGCTATTTCCTTCTACAGGGACTCACCATTTTACAGATAAGGAACTGAGGCAAATAGGGGATGAATGACTTGCATAAAGTCATACAGTTAATAAGTGTCTATATTATTTACTATAGATCTCTCCTCCTCTCCCACACCTTCTCTTTCCCTCTCTCCCTTCCTCCCTTCTTTCTTCCCTCCTTCCCTCCCTTCCTCTCTCCTTCCTTCCTTCTCTCCCTCCAACCCATGTTTTCCTCCCTCCCTCTTTTCCTCCTTCCCTCTCTCCTTTCCTCCTTCCCTCTCTCCTTTCCTCCTTCCCTCCCTCCCTCTCTCCTTCCTTTCTTCCTTTCCTCTCTTCCTTCGTTCCTTCGTTCCTTCGTTCCTTCGTTCCTTCCTTCCTTCCTTCCTTCCTTCCTTCCTTCCTTCCTTCCTTCCTTCCTTCCTTCCTTTCTCTCTTTCTCCAACTCCCTATTTCAATCTATATTTACAAAAAAAATGACAAGTCAAGACCAAAATTAAACTGGAGGATGACATCCTGGACTGAATTTGGGCTGGCTCTTCACAGGATGTGGTATTCATGCTGGACAAGTTGATCCACTTGACCCCCTGAAGCCTGCTTTTGGATAAGCAGCTGTAGTCACCAATCTCCTGCTTGTTTGGATAATATTGTGCTGCTTTTGTTGGTGTGTTAATGTATTTGTTTGTTTTCTGGCTGGACTGCCATTGTGCTTTTTGAGAAAGGGCAGAGTTCTAAATTTAGGATCAGGAAAAGTTTGTCCTCTTTGACTTTCTTTGATTTCAATTCTGAGATTAATTCCCATGCAAGAGGTGGAAGAAAAATAGTGTTCCTTGTCTGACAATTCTTTCTGGTCACACCTGGGTTACAAAGTATGAGGACTCACTCTGATTTCAATAACCCTACTTCAGAAGCCTTTTGAACAGTGTCTGGCACATAGTAAACCCTTAATAAATGCTGACTGACTTGATCATCTGGGTATATTTTCCAGATTCTTGCTAAAAATGTGTGGCTGGGAACAAGGGTACAGAAGCATTTTATGTTCAGCAAATTTATTGTCTTTTCTGGTCATGATTTTCATATGCACCAGAGCTATTCAAAGCGCCAGTAAGAATCAATAGGAGATGGCAACAGCATACTCCTGAGTGCTGAGAACCTACTGGGAACCTGTGATGGGAGGGAAGGCTGGCCAGGTCGGGTAAGGCTACTCAACTTCAACAGTGAGAAGCCAGACATGGAAAACAAGGAAAAAGTGATAAAAGAATTCTTTTAAATAACTGACTACTCTCAAGTCCAAATCCAGAAAGCAACTTGGAGAAGAGAGTTGCTAAAATCAAGTAATAAATTGAAGGAACTGGGCTCCCAAGGAAAGATGCCATGATTTACCCATCTTGCCTGACAGCGGCAATGCTTTAGTTGCTGTTTTGCCCTTTGCTGAGCATATGGAAGCTGAGAGTTCTTTGGCTGATATCCAGACATCCAAAAGTTAAATTGATGGGCACTGCCATGAGGGGTTCTAGCTAATGGGAAACATAAAGAATGAGGCCTGTTTGATTTTTGCTTGTTCCCTTTTCTTCTTTAAGAGTTTTCTTCACAGAACAAACCTAGATATTACTCTGTTCAACATATTTCTTCTGTGTTTTCCCCCTGGGGATGACTCACACTAACATGTGCTCTGTTTTGCTGTTCCAGGCCATTGGGCTCATCAGTTTATTCAACTGACTTTTAAAATAGCCTCATTTTTTTCCTGACATGGGGAAACGAAGCAATAATGTAATTGTAGAAAAATAACTGGTAGCTCAGCTACTCCAGAGTATCTTGGGTCTCACTGGTCAGTCCCATCATAGCAGTACCTTATGTCCGGCTTTGGGTCCAACACCTAACATGTATTACAATCCTGACACTCTTCAGAATAATGTCTGATATCTCTGCTTTGTGTCCCTACTCCCTGGTCCATTGGAACACTTGTACTAATGGTAGGGAGCATGCCCTAGGATGAATGCTACAAAGGAATTAATGCATTTTTCTGGAGATGGTAAATTGCATGAGGGATTCTGAGAGATGAGGATATTCTAACTGATGTGTCTAGGACCAAGCCCCTGATGCTTATTTACAGTTCTGTATTTCAGGATATCCCTTGCTCCTGTCTTCTTTGCTTTTTAGTTTAATATATCAAACATTATACTGAAAAACAAGTCAGGGGAAGGAATGGGAAATATTGGTACAATATGCTATTACTGGTCAGTACCTGGCACATAGCAGATACTTAATAAATGTTTGTTGACTGGACTAGTCAACCATTGGACCAAATTTTATATGCTGGCTTCCTTAGTTGATGAAGTACTTGACAGTTAGTAGTGATATGTGATTCTATTAACCTTTCTGGGTCTTGGCTACCTTATTTGTAAAATAAGTGGAGAAGCTAGATGGCTTGTAAGAGTCATTCCAGTGCTGAATCTATCATCCCATGACCTTATTGTAAGGGACTAGAGCATATATAACATACACCCATACACATATATTACATTTATTATATATTATATATATGGGCTCCACTGATGCAGCATCTCTCTATGGGACAGACTGGACAGCTTACTTCTAGTTAACTCATCCTCTTGAAGAATAAAAAGCCTTGAAGATACATAGGTCAACAGCATCAAGCTCAGATATTAGTATTATTGTATTTTATCTTGTTAAATATTTCTCAATAACAATTATTTGGTTTGGGCCACACTAGAGTGTCATTGACTACCTGCTATCCATTGACATCTCTGCTTTAGAGCACACATGGACATTTTGTAATTGGTTCCAGTATGCTAATGGTTAGGGAAAGCTTTTTTTGATTGGCTATGCAGCCAAAGCTGTGAGATTTTTAAAAAAGTCCTGAGTCAGTCTTGACCTACTCTCTTCATCTCATTCTCTTCAGATTTTAATTCCTTCTCCCTAAAGATTGAACTGGGATAGGAGAATATGCTCCCCAGGTGTTTCCAGTAACTTTATGCTTTCATACTATTAATTCTTCAAAGTATATCATCTTTTGTAAAAGTTAATTGATGTCAAGTAGTTAAATGGATCTGAGCTACTCAATGACCCCTAACAATTTAGAGGAACATTTCTGGTAGAAATATGAGCTAAAAGCAAGAGAGAAAAGATACCACCAATCATTTAGCATAGTCTAGAACTCTGAAAGAGTAAGCTAGAACATCTATAATTAAAAAAATGTATTATTATACAAAAGGTAACAAAAGGACAGACTGTTTTAAAAGCATGTGGTAGAAAATCCTTCATGAAAGGAAGTTTCTGTTGACATATAAGAATAGAACTTGGCTAATTCACTATTAATCAGCAGACGTAATTTAGAGCAATCCCTGTGGTGTCCTCCTTCAGAGAAGGCTTAATAACAAAGACTGATAGACAGTTTTCTTATTACTAAAAAGCTACAGGGCATAGATAGTTCTAAAAAATTCCAACCTAATCTTTTTCAAGGACAAGGACCCTTTTCAAAAGAAATGAGCACTTTTGGATAATGATCTTTCATGGCATTACTCTTTGACTTGAACTTACTGTATCTTCCCTACTCTGCAAGTAGATCATTTTGAAATAAAATTTGCATTTATCTAAAAAATATCAGGAAATCACACACCCCTTTTAAGGCAATGAGAAGATTATGATAATCTTATATTTCACTTTTATTTATATTAATATTTGATCATTTTCTTGGCCTCTGACACCTTTATACTGAACCAGCTGGGAGAGAGCCTTTGAACTATGGGAATATTGCCTTACTGATATACTAAAAGATATTTTTTCTTTTCAGGATTTTGGCAGAAATTGAGATCAAATCAATCAGGGATGCCGCTGTTTATGTGACTACATTATTTTTTGAACTAACAAAACAAAACATCGATAGTTGCAGTCTGCTGGCTTGTCAATTGTACCAGTTTGAAAATTTATATAACTTCATATTGTTTTGGGTAATCCAGGCACATGATGGAAATGGCTCTTTTAGACTGAATATTCTCAGCAGGTTTTCATGGCTTATCTTATTAGTGGGGATTAATAAAAAAAATCATTCAATATAGCAGCCAAATAGACATTTATAAGTTGACTCAACTTTGTTTATCAAGAAAAAGCACTGACTGGGGACTCTTAAAATGCATCCAGTTTCATATCCCAGGGTGAAAGAAAAACTAAAAATGGAGCCAGATGAAGTTGAGCTGGCCACTGATTTTTAGCAGAATTATCTTTTCCTGAATTACCTTCCTGAATACTGTAATTCCTTTTTAAGGTGGTCTGATATTTTTTCCCCTCAATTTTCACAGTTATATGTACATTGAATTCAAAATAGTATAACTATTATGAGATGTTCTAGGTTCTTTAGCACTTTATTCTTTTTGACCCATTGTTGAAAATAAGTTCCTTTTGGATTTGTGAGTCTTATTGATTCTATCTCTCTGCTTTATTTGCTTTTTTTTCTATTTCTACCACTATTATCCAGTAAAAGCCCTTCTTAACACTCTCTTAAACTATTGAAGTAACCTCCTAATAAGCCTTCCCACTTTTACTCTTGTCAACTCTTCTTCCCAGTCCCCCCCCACCTCATATACAATCTATTGTTCACATTGCTGCTAGACAAATCTTTGTGTCATTTTACTCAAATATCTTTAGGGGCTCCATATTGCCTACTAAATGAAATCCACATTTCTTTAGCTGGCAGTTAAAGACTCTCTACAATCTGCTATCACCCTTCCTTTGAGGTTTTATCTCACTCACACCCCTTTCATCCAAAGATTTCTGCCTCCTGAATGCTCCCCTACACTTTCTTTCCTCCATGTCTCTTGTTTCCTAATGCAACAGTTTACTGTTTCTTATACTTGGACTATCCTTCTTCCTCTTCATTACCTGATGAATTCTTGTCATATAAAGCCAAATTTAAATGATACTTCCTCCAAGAAACTTATTCTTGGATTTTCTCAAGTCAGTAAAAATTATTTTCACTGCATTTTGAACATTTTTAATACCTATGTATAATTTTATATTGCACTTATCTCTGTCACTTCCCTACTAAATTATAAACTGTATCAAGAACTTTTTTGTCTAAACTTTGTATTTCTCTCAGCACTTAGCACAGTTCTGTACACACAGTAGGCACTTTAAAAATGTTTCTTGAATATAATTCTCCCCCCCCATTTCTCAGAATCTTTTAGTTTCAAAAAGTTCTCATTCCATAAATCTTATATTTCCTTCTCATTCAATACATGAAGTGGAGGTAGCTTTGGATTTGGGAGGCCAAAAGACCTGAGGAGGAATCCTATCTCTGACACTTAATGGTTGTGTGATAATTGTTATGAGATTCAAATAAGATAATATATGTAAGTTGTTATAGAAATGCTATTATTGCTATTACTATTATTATTATTATTTATATTTGATATCAGAGATCCAGGATATATACTCCTGATAAATGTTGCCCCTATCTTTCCTCTCATGTTGGAGGGTAACTTGCATATGACTCACACTTTGCTAAAATGGACGATCCACATGTCTACCCTTACAGCTTTCCCCATCTTTAAAGTCCAGATTGGGTACCACTTTCTCTATAATGCCTTTTCTGATTTTCCCAACTAGGAGAGATCTTCCATTATTTAAAACTTTCAGATGATTCTGATCTTTCTTGTAATATACCTAAGAACATTTTGACTAACAACAATTTGTATATGTTGTCTGCTTTCCCTTCTTTACAAAACTTTAGATATCTGGTAGATGGGACCTGTATGGTTTGTTATTTTTTAATCTTACATTGCTTAACATACAGTATAAAATGGTACAGTGGATAGAGTGGTGGGCCAAGAATCAGGAAGACCTAAATTTAAATCTGGCATCAGATACTAACTTTCCAACCCATGGCAAGTCCCTTAACCCTGTTTGCCTTAGTTTCTTCAACTGTAAAATGATGGCGAAAGAAATAGCAAACCATTCCAGTATCTTTGCCAAGAAAACTCCAAATGTTTTCTTACTCATTTTCTTTTCTTTTTGATCTGATCTTTCTTGTGCAACAAGAGAATTATATAAATATATTTACACATATTGGATTTAACATACATTTTAACATGTATAAATACTGGATTGCTTGTCATCTAGGGGAGGGGATGGGAAGAAGAAGAGGAAAATGTGAAACACAAGGCTATGCAAGGGTCAGTGCTGAAAAATTATCTGTGCATATGTTTTGAAAATAAAAAGCTTAAAAAAAAACCCTCCAAATGAGTACACAAAGTTGTCCAGAACTCTGTGAGAAGACTGATCAACAACTACAAATACCATTCATGAGCATTTATTAAGCACTTAAGATGTGCCATTAACCATGGTAAGTGCTGGGAATACAAAGGCAAAACTGAAATAGTCCGACCCCTTAATAATCTGATGCTTTAATGAATTAAAAAAACCCCCAACAATATATATCTATATCCGTATGTAGCACATACAAACTCTGGTCTCTTTATAGAACTTTGAATCTGTGTCCAATTTGTCCTTGACTCTTGATGTAGAGCCTGCTGTCAGCTGTTCCGGAATTATTGCTAGGCTACTAATGGGAAGTCCAAAATCATCTTGATACTTCAAGTTCAAAGATCCTTTTCTGATCAAGGTGGGGAGGCTGAGGCCCAAATCTTGTCCTCAGGAGTAAATTTCTCTCTTCTCTGCTTTAGTAAGAAGTTTGAATTCTCCATTACAGTTAGCTCCCTAGTTTTATGGTGGCCCCAGAAAATGTGTGCAAGTCCTTCAATCCAAATGCATTTTTTGTTGCTCCTGGAGAGGCTTTCAGGTTTTCTTCACAAGTCATGAACAACATACAAATGTGTATTTAATACCTGAAAAATCAAGGCTAAAGGGAGTGGGGAAAATTTTAAGCATAAAATTAAAATATATACAATTTTAAGTATACCCTTAAAATATATACAGAATATGTACAATTTTAAGTATACCCTTAAAATATATACAGAATATGTATGAGTATTTAATAAATATTTGTTCACTTAATTGTATGAATATTTTCATATATCAGACACAGAGACAGACTCTCTGATATATATGCAAGCAGAAGATATACACACATAAACTCAAAGTCACTCATTCACTCACACACAATCTTTCTCTCAAGACTCGAGTGATCACACTGGGAAATGCTTTGAGATACCAGTGATTTCCTTTCTAAATTCAGCTGTGGCTATATTTTGATCACTGATAAGAATGATTGGAGGTCACTAAGTCGGGTGAAAAAAGATTGGGCTGGGGAGAGGCAGGAGCTGGTGGTGACAAAAGACAGACAGGGCTATGTCCTTTCCTTTTCCTATAGTCCTTTAATTCCCAAAGAAGGAAATTCTAACCTCCTGGTGACTATCATTAGAGCCCTTTGTGAACCTTTCTGAGTAGGCTGTTTGAGGCCCCGCTAACAGAACCCAAGATAAAGGTAAGAGGTTAAATCCCAAGGAGTTTTCCTTCCCTAAGCTTCCCGGATGGAAAAGGGCTGTGAATGCAGAATGGCAGCAACAGGGACAAGCCTTTGTGTCATTGAAGCTGAGGAAAAAAAGAAAAAAAAAAAACAAAAACAAAAAACAAAACCTTTTTCTCTATTTTCCTGGAATACTTCCACTTTTTTTAATCACAGAATTTTATGAGGTATTAGTTTGATCAAACTATTTAATTGTTTAGAATAGCTAATTCTGTTCTAGACCATATACAATAGAGTAGCATAGGATTCAAATCCCTCTCCTGTCCAACTCCCTGTGTGATCTTGGGCACACTTTTTAATCTAGGTGGACTTTACTTTCCTCATCTGTGAAATGAGAGAGGTAATTAAATGGCCTCTGATCTATTCCAATTCTAAACTTGATCTTTTGATTCATAATAACTTAATTGAAAAACTATTTCTCTCTCCCAACCATATCCACTTTGCTCTGTAAAGATACAAAACTAATTCTTCTATAAAATAATATAATAGTTCACATTTATATAGTGCTTTAAGATTTGTAAAGTGCTTTACATTTATTATCTAATTTCTATCATCGATAATTCTATGATATACATAGGTCTATGATGGATGAATAAAGCAGCTCTGAGGAAAAAGGGAACATTTTTCTTTTAAATTGTTTAAAATGCCTCTTTTCCCACTTAAAATATGGACTAGACTGTGGTTAATTGATCCCTTCCTAGCTGTAGAAGAGGGAGGTCCCATGCTTTCAGAGGCAGTACCTGCTGGAAATTACTGGAAGATGGGAAACTGATTAATTTTCCTTAGGGAGCATTTTTTCTCCTCTTTTAAATGAGTTCAATGTGAAGAGGTATTTGATAAAATATCCCTAGTGTAAGATAAATCTTTTCCCTCAGTTCAGGACTAATTATCCTCTGGGACACAACAGACCAAACAGCTAGAGGAGCCAGAAATAAAAGGCCATCTTGTGCCTTCAGTGTGAACTAGACAGCTCCACTTCCACCATAAATCATTAGGGGGTTATTGTGCCTGCTTACAATTTATGTTATGTAAAGAAAGCCATCGTTGATACTGACTGTGCATGGGCCAGGCTGTAGAGGAGATCACCTAGAAAAATAGAAGATACTCCAGAATATCTGTGTATAAACTTATTTAGGAAAGTAGGTCCTTGTCACAAGGCAGGAAGGAAAGGATAAAGGTAAGAAAGAAGGAAGGGTGACATGTTGATTGATTTAAATTTCTAAAGAAAGAAAAGATTTGACCTGAGCATATCAATTTATTACACAGTACATTAAACAAAACCTCCTTGTTTTAGCACTGGATCCATAATATGAAGGTGGGGAAAGACAGATTTTATGTATTAAAAGAAAACAATTAACAGGATCCAAACCAGTTTTATATAAACCTACAAGATCAGGTAATCTGATTTCTAATTGGAGGAAGGATTAGGGATTTACTGAAGTGAAAAGGGGGATAAATGAGTTTTGAGAATTGGGTGTGGGAATAGTAAACAGGTAGACTTTTCTAGATTTGAAACAGGATGTCAATTCCCGCAATTAACAATCAGGTGGAATTTATAGGGAAATGAAACTCAAGTCTCAAAAATGGAATCAGTTTTAGAAGATTGAGTCAATTTGATTCACATAAATCCTAATTATCTTAGAAGAAAGGGAGAAAGAGAGAAAAAAAAGGAAGAGAAGAAGGAAGGGAGGGAAAAAGGAAAGGAGAGAAATGAAGAAAAAGGGAATGAAGAAAGGAAGGGAAAGAAGAAAAGAGGAAGGGAGGAAAGAAGAAGAGGAGGGAGAGAGGGATAAAGAAGGAAAAAAAAAAAACAAGCATTATCATGTGCTATTCACTATGCTGAAGGCTAGGAATACAAATATAAGCAAAAGAAAGAGTCCCTGCCCTCAAATAAGCTTACAAATTCATGGAATACACTTTCAGGAAGTTGAAAAGGGAGTTTGGGAGGTTAAGGTACCTGATATAGAAGCATAGTTTTGAAGTGTAAGTTAATAGGAACAGTTAGGAGAATAATGAAGAACGACCTGCCCGGACCCCTATACAGAATGGAGACTTTAGGAGAAACTTGCCAATTGGGACAAAGGGACCAGGACTTTGGTAGAGATGATCCTTTTGTTGATCAAACCGAGCACTCCATGTCTCTTGTATTCAGTAGATGATGTAAACATTTTGAACACAGGGAAGAATACAATGCAGGAGAAACATTTTAGTGAGTAAGTTTTTTGTTGTTGCCATTTCCCTGAGTGGCTCTTAAGTTCAGTCAGCCCAGGAAGTCATGCTTTAGTGAGGCAGTAAATGGTAACTCTCGAATGGGATCTGTTTTTTTGTTTGCTTGTTTTTTTGTTTTTTTTTTCCCCCCAGCTGAAATGTATTAGCTAAAGCATGGGCAGAAATGAAGCAAGGAGTAAATTTATTCATTTATCTTACTGAACAGGTATTTATTAAGTCCAAACTATGTTCTAGTTACTGTTTTAGGCACTGGAGGTACAGAGACAAAAAACTAAATAGTTCTTACCCACAAAAAGCTTATGTTCTGTGAGGATGGATAGGATGGACAATGTCAGTATATCCAGTTAAGTAAATTCATACATAGATATAGTGTAAAGTCTTAATTCATACACATATATATTTGTGCATATATGTATTATGCATAGAATACATATAAACATATATACATATACCTGTATATGCTCATCTGTCTATATAAACACAAATATAATTACACACATGCATACAATCAAGCCACTTTACCAAAATTAAAGTCATTTTGTAGAAAGTTGGAGCAACTGGGAGGATCAGGAAAGGCTTTGGGGAGGAAGGAAGTAGAAGCACTTGAGGTGAGTCTTGAAAGAAGCTGAGGATTCCAAGAGATAAGAGTAAGAAGGAAATGGATTTCAGTCATTGGGGAATAACCAGTGCAAAAAGGTAGAAATAGAATGATGTATATGGAGAACATAAATAAGTAACAATCACTCAGTCTTCTATTTTACTGAGAAGAACTAAGCCTTCTACAAGACCTCCTTCCTCTATCACCTTTTTATTTTGTCTAAATTTTCAGGAGCCTGGACTATGGTACTAACATATTTTCTGGTTTTCCTGTTTCTTGTCTCACTTCCCTTCATCCTGTGTACCATCCCTGAACTGATTGTCCCAAAATAACACTTTTATTACCTTACTCCCCTGACAGTATTTATGATAGTATCCCATTATATATCAAGATTCTATTGGCTCTTTTATCATTCAATCAAAAAGCATTTATTACATCAGTTTTGTATTTTGGGCAATGGGCTAATTGCTGAGGAAACAAATACAAAAATGAAATAGTCCTCGATTTAATAGAGCATATATTTTACTGGGGGAGGTAGTATATGCATATCATGTCTATTAGTACAGTTGACAATCTGTCCACAGCTTCTTATCCTATCATCCTTATTGAGTCTTATATTCTTTAAAGAGTATCTACTTGGTGCCCTATTATTGAATTGATCTACCTAAATTATAGGACTTAAACTGATCTTCCTAAAACAGAAGTCTGGCCTGTTATCATACTCTCCCAATTACCTTCCCTTCCCTCCCCTTTCTCCACCTCCTCCCAGAGAACAGTAATCTCTCACTGTTATCACACTTCATTAGGTCCCTGTGACCCCCTGGGTGAAATAGAAAACTCTGTAATTGTTTTTCATAGCTTTCATGACCAGATACTATGCTATCTTTCCAGTTTTTTTCTTTTTTCTTTTTTTATGCCTTACTCTTCTGTTTCCCATATATATAATCTGTGGTTCAATGACCTTGGCCATCTGTTTGTTCCTTACTGACTCAGGGCATTTTCACTGACTCTCCTCTATTTCTGGACTTCTTTCTCTCCTTATAATAAGGAGCCCTCATGTCTTCTAACTCAGTAAAAGTTCCACCTTCTACTTAAAGCTTTCTTATGTTAGTGTCTTTCTTATGTGGACAACCTCCAGTTTTATCTTGCATATTAATTAACATATGTTAACTGATTGTTGGAAACCTCTTTCTAGATCTATTCATCATGAGTATAACCAGAGTTCTTAGGTAGTTCATCTGTTATAATTCATGGGAACCAGCACCATTTTTGTTGTTATCAGTGAAGCTTATTTAACTCTACTAGATATTTCTCCATTGAATTTTGGGCTACTTTCAATTTATTTTTTGAGACTGTTCTAGGATTCATAAATACATAGCAGTACTTTAAAAGGCTTTTTCCCCCCTTGCTGTTAGAAAAAAAGTTTGGGATATCTGAAAGCACTGCATAATTTGTCAATGCAATCCAATATGTTATTTTCTTTCCACTGAGTTCTGGACCTAGTAAGTCTGGTGGTAAATCTACTGACTAGGTTGATTTACCACCTAATGGCATGCCATTGTTATCCACTTAGTTTTTCTTATGTGGTTTGGCCAATCTCCAGTTACCTTGAGGTTAAAGGTTATGATTCTCAAATTAGTTAAATGACCTTAGGCAAGTAATAACTTCTTTTTCTTACAGCTTTTTCATCTCTTAAATGGAAATGGTAGTATCCTTAGTATCCTCTGCCATAGAGTGGTTTTTTTTTCCATTAAAAAATCTATCATCAAATATATCAAAATAATATTTATATATTATCATTGTCAGAGCATTATTATATACTTCCTTCATAATCCTCTTCCTCCCATTTCCTAGTATAGTGCTGGATGCCTAATAAGTACTTATTCATTATTATTATTATTATTTTTTGTTGTTGAGGCAATTGGGGTTAAGTGACTTGCCCAGGGCCACTAAGCTAGGAAGTGTTAAGTGCCTGAGGCCACATTTGAACTCAGGTCCTCCTGATTTCAGAACTAGCACTCTATCCACTGCACCACCTAGCTGCCCCATTACTCATTATTATTGAACAGTCTTTAATAAACACAGTAACTTAGAAGAAATAGAAGAATGTTTACATGGTAGATAGAAGATTGTAGGATTGAGAAGCTATAGCTGGAAGAGGCATTAGAAATTTGTTGATAGTTTGCTGAATTGAATGTTCTAAGGTTCTTTTAAAGAAAAATAAACTTCCATCTAGCTTTTGGACTAATTGGGGAGCATGGGAAAATTCAGTTTATATGAAGAATCTATTTTAGGTTGTTAGACCCTGAGACATAGGTTAAATTTGCACCCAAATGTTTGGATGGGTGTTCATGTACTCTAAAATTCAGCATAGATTTAAGTAAGCAGAGCTGACCATTCCCTAAGGCTGAGTAGGAAAATTTTCAAGATAGCAGGCTCATAATCTCCTATATTCCCGATTTGTGGCTATGGCTACTCCCTATCCCTCATTCTGGAATTGTTCAGATTATCCCTTTGAATGAGGAGAAAAAGCCCAATTACTTTCTGGTTTATTTCCAACCCATACTTGCTATTTGTCAATTAATTTCAATTCAAGAAGTATGTATTAAGCTATGTGTAAGACCTTTGGTACAAGCTGGGGATTTAAAGGCCAAAACAAAATAGTCCCTGCACTCAGAAAGCTTCTACTCTGCAAATACAGGACATTAAAAGATAATCTGAGGAAGAAAAGTATACTAATAACTACAGTTATTAAGGAAAGACTTCCTTTAGAAGTGGGGATCTGGGATGATTCTTGCTAGTAGCTAAGGTTTTTTAGAGGCTTAGAAGAGTTGAAAGAGGAACTGTTGGATATGCTGAAGAGCACATAGGTTAGATCAAACCCTCTTAGATCCATTTCTGTCTGTTTGTTCTATGCAGCTAAGACCTTTTCATGCAGATAAATATAGCCCAACAGGGCTAATTAAATTAAAGGAGAAAGAATTTAGAAAGCTTTGTGGAAAGCTCTCCTGAATTCTCTTGTCCAGTTGTCTATGTCCTGCATCACTTTGGGCACACGATTTACCCTTCTTGAAGATGATCTCTCAGGTCTTTTAGGGCTCTCATTCTCTGAAAATAGGAGCTTCTGATCCCATGAACCTTCTGCCTCTCTCCATAAAGCTCTGTAGACTCTGAAATACATGATACCTTAAGAAAGTCAGCATTTACTACCTAAAATATGACTTCCTGGGCTGACTAAACTTAAATGACCTCAGCAACATATTGGCCAAGTTGGCAATGCAAAGCCTGTCTTGCCCATAGGCTCTGTCATGGCATGAATACCTAATGGAATAGTTGAAACTTCCTGGAGGGTGGGCAGATGTTTAATTTTCTACAGAGATATGAAGGCAGCTAACTTATTTTTCTCTAGGTTTTGAACTACCCCAGTGAGGATTCCTTGACACCCGTGCAAATTGAGCTTGAGAATTATGTTGAAAGATTAGAACCCAAAGCAAAGGGGTCTTATTCAGAATTATATGAAACAGTCATTGGCAGCCTGGAAAGTAATCCTGCTGCCCATTCCTTGAGGCAAGACAGCTGATGAGATTTTAAAAGCCACCTTGAAGCATTCAAAGGTTTCTATACTTTTCAGGGAGCAGTGCAAATATGCAAGTTACATTCATAAATTAGAATTCTCTAAGCAGAGCTTCCTTGTAACTTATGCACTCGTATGTTGCTAGTGCAAAGCTATGTATTTTCTAATTTTGTCACACTCTGATAACATTTAAAACATACTTAAATTTGCTCCTCCTAGCTCAGTTGCAAAAGTAATTTCTCATATAATTGAAATGTAAAACTTTAGAGATATCTTGCCCATTGGGATGGAAAGCAATGTATTAGTTTCCATAAAATTCATTCACCAATCAAAAGAGTTTTCCTTCTCTCATCTTTTCTTCAACTTAGAAAACTTACCCAGCATCTATGTTGAAAGGAAACTTTATAAGATAAATTTATTTTGGTGCTGAGTCTAAAGTATCTTCTCTTTCAAGGGATTTCTCCTATCAGGGAGAAAAGCCAAATGATATAAGGCAAGAGCCTATAACTTTTTCTTTGAAAGGACTAAAGCTGTAAGTAGTACTAGTGAAAAGTCTTTTAGGACTTGAGTTGCTGAATAGGTATCTGCTAACACCTCTAAGCTTCCTGATTTGGGAAAAGTCCTGCTGAAATATTTCTTGGGCATTTGAACTTTTTGCAAAGGAACATTTCTTAAACCATGTAAACCACAAACCATATTCTTTTTTTTATTAAAGCTTTTTATTTGTATAACATATGTATGGGTAGTTCCCCAGCATTGATCTTTACAAAGCTTTCCGTTACAAATTTTACCCCCAGTCTCCTCCCCTCCCCTAGATGGCAGGAAGTCCCTACATGTTAATAATGTTGAAATACGTGACAAGTTGTGCAAGAAAAATCCTATCTACAAGAAAAAAAAAAGAAAATCAGAGAGAGGAAACACAATGCAAGCAAACCTCAATAGAGAGCATGAAAATGTTATGTTGTGGACCATATTTCATATCCCTCTCTCTGGGTGTATATGGTCTTCTTCAGTGAACAATTGGAACTAGCACAAACCATATTCTTTCCAAAATCCTAGGAATATATATATCCCAGATGCTGCTTATCTTTTTTTTTAATTATTATGTCCTTCTATTTCTCTGTCCCTTTGTCCTTCTCCATTTGTCTATATTCCTATCTGTTCCTTCATGTCTTTGTTATGGTATCATTTTTCTCTTTAAGACTGAATTTCATCATGCATAAAATACAGATGATAATAATTGTTCTATTTACCTCATAGACTTGTTTACCTTAAAGAGTTGACATTAAAGTATTAATTGTGTGTTAGCTCTAATTATTATCAAAAGTCTTACCAGTCTCATTGTGTCATGGAAGTGACTCAAGGTTCTGGAGGGCAGGGCCAGTAGAGCATAAAATGCTGTAACCATTTCTGGTAGTGGTGTAAGATATAGGCTTTTCCTGAAAGGAAGATTTTTGTCCCCATGGTTACCACTAGAATGCTTGGAGGGAAGAGTCCTCTCTATAAGCCAGTTATATTGATTTTTACCTCTAAGAAAATTGGGAGGAAGCAAATATTTACTAAAATAATGGAGCTTTAGAGCAGTGTGATTGAGAAATTTTTCTTCTTTTACTATGCACTTTCTTTAATGAGGGAAGACTGAAACCTTTCCCACTAAAGACAAATTGGGAGAAAAGTCTTGCTTTATGCACCAAAAAATTTCAATGAATTTCAGTTCCATTTATATTGATAATGCTATACAGATAAAAATAGGAAGAAAATAAAGAATAAAGTTAAAATTAGAGCTTAAAAGAAGACCATATTTAGAATTTTGATTCTGGTACTCAGCTTACTTTGTGACTTTGAATCACATAGACTCCCTGAACCTCAGTTTTCTCATTAGTAAAATAGGGTTACATTATGACTCTTGTTTTATAGCAATGTTTTAAGCTTTAGATAAGGTAAAGTGTTTTGTAAAGTGGAAAGAGGAATTTAAAAATAAAGTATACAAACTACTTAGTATCATCTCTAAAACTAAATTTCCTTAAGGGCAATTCCTCTCTAAGACTGAATTTCCTTCATGGTAAGAATAAAGTTGTACTATTTACCTCACAGAGTTGTTTTAAGAAAGAGTTGGCATGTATTAATTATATATGTTAACTATTGCTTTATCTGCTTTATTATACTGTAGAAGTGACCCAAGGTTGTTTAGGATTATGTCAATAGAACAAAAGCTTTGACTGGTCCTATTATAGGGATAAGTTTTAGGTAACAGTCCTATACCAATTCTGGTTGTTTGTTGTGCAAATTCAGTCAGACTAACTTTGGAGAGACCCCTTCAATAGGTTGTCTATTTGGCATTTTCCATTAGAGAATCTCTTGAAAATGATTTACTAAGACCCAGAGGAGCTGAGATCTCTGTTGAGGGTGAAAGAGGGAACATCTCTACTAATGAAATCAGAGACTTTGGTGGGATAGTAATTTGAGAGCATTATGTCTTATATTAACAAGTAGTTGGTAGCTACGTGATGTAATGGAGAATGTATTCAGATTTGTTAAGTTCAGCGTTGTCAAAGCAACTTTTGTTCATGGTAGCACAATAACATTACCAGAAGAAAACTGAAAAGGATTGCAAACAATTACAAAGTTCTGGGCAAGAAACAGAAGACTTTAAGAAAACAAGTTGCTTCATCACTGTTGTTAATCAAGGGCAAGGTCTTTAGAAGAGAAATCCACATTAAATGGGATGGACGTGAGGTCTTCTCAGAAAACTGATCCCTGCCATAGTTTTGGGCTACAATTCCAGGAAAAATGCCCCTTGTTTGTACCCTTATTTAATCTTACACAAACTTCTTTGTAATCTGTAGTCTCCTTGAAGATGGAGTACAGATTTTTAGCTCTGATAGTAAGTCAGGGATGACTGGAGCCCAAGTTGGGGTAAATATTGTTTTAAGCTATATAAAACTGTGCTCTGTTGCCTGTCCTTTGCCTTACTCCACTAGACTATGCTAATAGAGGCAATGCCCTTTTTCTGTAGAAACTGAATAAACTGCTTTCTGCTCTGGCTCTGATAATTGTCTATTTGAATTATTTTGGTTTAGTGGTCGCTATCCCACATAACATTTAGAAGAGGAAAAACACAAAATTTCACATTGTTGGCAATTTACATTGTTTGGAAGATGGTGTTTAAAAGTGGAATTTAGATTTGTGTACCATGGGTTAAAATATAGGAGTCTTAGCCAAACATAAAGTTTACCTCAAACAATCTGAGGGGAAATTTTCTTGGAGTCAATTGGAATACCATCTTTCCTTAAATTTCCCTCTTGAAATTCTGGGAAAGATCTCTGGCAGAAGGGAACATTTGAAGTGGTATTTAAGGAGAAAAGAAAACAGTATATTCCAGGCATAGGAGACAATGAGAAGGCTGGAATTTTGAGATAGAGTGTCATATGCAGAGTGTCATAGCAATAAATATAGTATGAGAACAAGAGCAATAGTAGTCCCATTTTCTTCTGGCCTTGTCACATTAGGTACTTTGTCTTTTTTTTAAAGTATCATAATTTTGCAAATAGTTTGACTAGTTGAAGGATAGCCAGGATCATGATGGACCTTATGATTACGCCATTTGAACACTGGTAGAAGGAACTAAATATAGTTAACCTAAGAAGAGAAAACTTTGGGAGGGGACATGATGGATGTCTTCAAATATTTAAAGGTCTATCTTGGGTAACAGAGATTACTTTGTTCTACTTGTCCTTAGGTATCAGAACTAGGAGAAAGTTCATTTATGCTTGATGTAAAACTTTCTAACTATTAAGCAAAAGTAGACTGAATTGCCTTGTAAGTTAGTGGATCATCTTTAGGATTTGTTTTCCAGCAGAGGCACTTGTCTGAAAAATTGTAGAGAAGATTCTTGTTCAAATTTAGGTTAGACTAGATGGCTTCTAAATCTCTATAATTTTCTAATTTTTAAAAATAAAGAGTTCCTCTGGTCTCTCCACAGGTGGTCACTTGTTCAGTTTACCTCTTTGTTGATTGACAATGGATTAAACACAATTTTAAGAAAATTTCACTAGCTTTTCTTATTACTTCTCAGCAAGCAGCAATGATATATCTGATATTGAGCATTAGCAGCCTGAGGCACATCACATGACTATGCTCTGTCAACATTTTGATTTTTAAATAAAATTTGATTTTTCTTGGGCATAGTTTCTTTGATTCATTGCTGGTCATTGAGAGACAGTATGGTGCAGTAGATAGCAATCCCACCTTGATTCCACAAAGACTAGTTATATCTGAAACATTTTTAAATGCTCTGGATCAGGGGTGTCCAACTCAAATAGAAATGGATCCCCCAAGCTGTATATTGACTTAGAAAACCACAAATTGACATTATCTATGATTCATTGTATATTTATTTTCTTAAAAATTTTCTGATTACATTTTAATCTGGTTTAGGATTCATGTAATTTTTTTTTTTTTTTTTTTTTTGGTAAATGAGTTTGGCAGTTCTGTTCTAGGTGACTAAGACTCCCAAGCTTATAGAAAAAGACTTGAATTGGTGAGGGAGGCAAGTTTATTTACTTGGAATCAGTTCCAATCCCTGTCCTCTAATAGTTTCTTTTAGATCTGGTCTAATGTCTTTGTAGTCTTAAATCTGGATTAATGTGTTTGGTTGAACCAAATGGCTTTTCAGTTCTTGAGGCATATTTTCTTGAAGAAATAGTATATTCCCAAAGGATTATTGATTATATTGTAGTCCACCTTTTCTGTAGTTGAAAAAGTGATCTCCCAAATATATATGTAGGGAAACTGGGTTGTACATGGATAGTATGGTGTCCCTAAAGTCAGGAAGCTCTGAATTCAAATCTGACCTTAGATACTTACTAGCTGTGTGCCCTGAGCAGATCACTTAACCCTGTTTGCCTCAATTTCCTCATCTATAAAATGAATTGGAGAAGGAAATGGGAAACTAGTATCTTTGTTGAGAAAACTGCAAAAGGACACAAGAAAAGTCAGATACAACTACAACAACTAAACAATAATAACAAAGTATGTATGTAAATGCAAGGTTTTGAGCAGGCTAATGTTGGAATTGATTGACAAGCAAAAAGACAAGAAGACTAAGAAACATGAACCTCTGTGCCATCAATGTGCATTAGTGATAAGGATGAAGGCAGAAGCAAATAGAGAAAGAGGCAATTCAGATAAACAGATTTAAGAACCTCATAGAGTTGTTATGAGGATCAAATGAAATAATGCATATAAAGCTTTGCAAACTTTAAATTGCAATGTAAATGCTAGCTGTTATTATGGACAAATCTGGATAGTTTGAGTCACATTGAAAGAACTGCTGAGCTGGCTAAAACAGTGTATTAACTGATTTTAGGGAGATCAGTTGGAGAAGACTTGAAAAAAAGGTGGAGTCTTGAGGCAAGATGAATGTAAGAGGAATCTCTTAGTTCAGGGAAATTTTCTAGGTAAGACTCTAGGCAAATATTATTGCTAAGGAGTCATATTGCTGCCTCGAGGGTAATTTAATTTGAATCAAAAGATATAGCATGGAGGAATAAGATAGAAAGGAACTTAATTCTTTGGTAGCCAAAGAAGGGTATGAATGAATGAGAAGGAAGGGAGAAAAACAAGTAGAAATTGGAAATCACTCATTGAGAGGGACATAGGCACTGTGATTTCACTGGTTAGTACTTTTCAAGATAAGAAAATTTTCTCAACTGTAACAGGTTATTTTTTCTGCAACTTTTAGTCTAAGAGAGATGGGTGGAGTATTGAGAGATTAAGTGATTTGCTCAGGATCACACAGGCAGCAGATGTCAGAAGTGGTATTTGGACCTAGTTATTAGGTCAGCTCCCCAACCACTTCTCAGCAGTTGCTCTCACTGAGTAGTAACAAATCAGTGAATAATGACCTCTAAAAGACTGCGAAGTTGAATTAAGTGACTAGGCTTCATGCCTATAACATACTTGTCTGAATATAGGTTGTGTACAATATTTACTCAATGCAGAGTAAAATAGTTCCATTTTCAAGATCATGGATTTTGGAGAAAGACAACCTTGAATAGTGGGAGAAATTTACTCGGGAAATATACAGAACAGTCATCTATTGTTGGGTCTTTAGACTTTCCACAGGCAAATGAGCATAGTCTAAACAAAAGTAAAGTAAGACAACCATATCTGTGTGGTGTGTGTATATACACACACACATATATAAATATATATACACACGCATATATATACATATATATATATACATATATTTGAAGTTCAGATAATTATAGGTTGTCTTTCAAATTTTCATTCAATATTTGTGTGATGAAATACTTTGTCTCTAGGTCTTAATCTTCCCTCCCTGTCTTTCTTCCCTCCCTCCTTCCTCTTCCCTTCCTGCTCTCCCTCCTTCCTCCCTCCTTCTTATCTCCCTTCCTTCCTCCCTCCCTCCTCCTCTCCTTCTCTTTCCTTCCTTCCTTCCTTCCTTCCTTCCTTCCTTCCTTCCTTCCTTCCTTCCTTCCTTCCTTCCTTCCTTCCTTCCTTCCTTCCTTCCTTCCTTCCTTCCTTTGTTTTTCCCTTCATCACTCTTTTCCTTCTTCCCTCTCTCCTTCCTAAAACTGAGGAGAGAGTTCCTTCTGGGTATTGGGGTAGGGCAGTTATGCAAAGATGTGGGGACAGGAAACATCTGCCAGTTTGGCTAGTACATAGAATATATGAAGGTGAGCAGTAAGACTGGAAAGTGAGTCTGGAACTAGGATGTGAAAGGCTTTGCATATCTCTAGAAATTGTATTTAATCCTAGAAGCCTTGGGATTCTTCAAGTTTCTTGAAGTGCTATTTTATCCAAATTGATATTTTATAAATGATGAATTTGACAACTCTATGGACTTCCTTCCATTTCTGTAACCTTAGATTCAAGCCTGGAACATGTGTATGACTCTTTTTATTGGTAAAGAGAGTGATGGCTCAACCTGAATACCTACATGGGTGAAGTTTATAAGAGAACTTGGGAGAAGGGAGACTTCTTGTTTCCTGCAGAGAGAGAGAGAGAGAGAGAGAGAGAGAGAGAGAGAGAGAGAGAGAGAGAGAGAGAGAGAGAGAGAGAGAGAGAGAGAGAATGGTTCCAGACTCTCTTCAGAGAGGAAAAAGCAAACTAACAAATAACAACGAACCCACCCTACCATTTAAAAAAAAAAAAAAGAAAAAGAAAAAGAGAAGTGCCTTTGGAAGGCAATGATGTTGGAAAAATTAAGCTCTCCAACTTGTCTCATTAGAGAATTTAGGGAATTCTGTAGATATGATCAGGGACTCTCTTGGTTGAACTAAGATATTTTGTCACCAATGGGAGAACTTGCAGTTTGACTTCAGTCAAGGATTTGGAAAAAACACAGTGTGCTTTCTAAAAACATTTACAGAGCAGTATATCAGTCAGTGTTTTAATAAGATGATGCAAATAATCATCTAAACCACAGCATTCTTATTCACCAAGTGTAAGAAATTAAAAGTGACATCCTTGAGAAAAAAAGGAAAACAAATGACCAATGAAACATAGGATTCTGTACATCAACCTTTTGTTTCCTTTAAATATCTTTGAATCATGTAACAAGCTGGAGAACAGTAAACCAACAACCACAGTGAGCAAACATGCTATGTCACCTTTAATTGATTGATAAAATGAACACATAAAGAAAGCATCAAGTTTGACAGAGCACTAAATTGTCACCACAATTTATTTGAAAATATGTAAATACTTTCAAATGGATTTGTATCTGCAGTTGAGTCTTGTAAGGAATATCAATGTTAAGTGGCCACATATTAGTGGTTGGGGATTGAGGAAGTGGGTTGGAAAGAAACATGGGAGAGGAGAAGAGACCCAAGCAAAGAGTTATAAAGATTTGTGTTGGGCTCAATACTATTAAACATCTTTATTAATGATCTGGAAGTGGGGGAGGGATACACAGCTCATTTATTAAAATCCTGGAATCTAAATTGGGAGGTGTAGCAGAGGATGGACTAATCACTTTATCATTTAGTAGATGTGAAGAAGTTGTGTAATTTAGTGTGTATACTGATTAAAAGTGAAACAGATCTTGTTTGACAAAGGTATTTGCTCAATTTGTAGCCAGCACTTCGGTTTGTTTTCTTCAGACATCATATAATCTTATTCCCTAAGCCTTTTTATTTGTGTTAGATTCAGAATCATGCATCATTCTATTTATACTTTAAAAATGCAAGTAGAAAGAAAATCCTTTTGAAATAACAGAATGCTGCAAACACTACTAAATATAGAGAAGTAATATAATGGATTTTGGGCTGTGTAGCACATTTGGTTAGTGGTCAAAACCCAGAATTTTATCCCTATAGAGATAGTTGTGTTTTTTTTCCTGCCAGCATAGACTACACCCATTACATTAGTCGATATTTTCAGAAACATTTCCAAAAGGTGGCACTGGATGAGAGAATACTGAAGTAGTAGAGCAAATGCATTGCTTCTGTGGTTGTTAATAATAATAATAACTAAGAGGACATATCTTGCTGTCCATGGTTTTAGAAAAACTAGGTGATATATCAAATGAGAATTTCAGAGGTGAAAGAGAACTCAAAGATTATTTAGCTGAACCCTTTAAACAAACCTTGAATTTCCTCTTCAAATCCCATACAATTGTTTATTTGATTTTTACTCCCTTTGATAGGGAGGCAGCATGCTACATTGAAAAGAACTCTGGAGTTGGAGTTAGAAAATTTGGGTTCAAAATTCAACTCTGTCACTATCTGCATGACCTTATTTAATATTATTATTATTATTTTTTCTTGCTGAGGCAATTGGGGTTAAGTGACTTGCCCAGAGTCACACAGCTAGACAGTGTTAAGTGTCTGAGACCAGATTTGAACTAAGGTCCTCCTGACTTCAGGGCTGGTGCTCTATCCACTGCCCCACTTAGCTGCCCCCTTATTTAATATTATTGACCTATTTGAGCATCACTTCCTTAAATGTAATATGAGAAATTTAATCTAGATGACCTTTAAGGTTCCTTCCATGGATACCTCAAACAGAACTCTATTTTTCCCCTTCCTATACTTTCCCTCTTGTGCATTTCCCTACTGGAAGACATCATCTATTGGAAAGCATGGAGGCCATCACCATCCTCCCAGTTACCCAAGTTCACAACCTCATTGTCTGCCTTGATTTCTCCACTCTAAGCATCTGGCAAGTCAATAATAATTCTACCTTCATAGCATCTCCCTCCTCTAGTTAGGCTTTCTCCACCTCTCACTTGAGTTATTATAACAGTATTCTAATTGATTTACCTCCCTTAAGTTCCTTCCAATTCATAGCAGCTAATAGATATGTATAAAGCTTAGCATTCTACTAAGAGGCTACATGCCATAATGGATGGGAGGCTTTGGGCTTAGAGGCACAAAGACACAAATTTGCATCTTCTTTCAAGGACTTATTGGCTAGGTGAACCTGCAGGTCACTTAACTCTCTGTGGTCAAACAAAGTAAGAGATTCAACATGGTAAACAAGTGAATTCTTAAGTATAGGAGGAAATTGGCAGGGTTCTAAGTTGGCAAAATGTAGCAGAACTATTTTTCAAATGCTGTGGGTTCAATGGTCTGCCAAAGACTTCTTGTAATTTTTAAACATTTGGTTTGTTTCAGTAAAAATGTGATCTCTATGGTCATGATTCATTTATACTGAACTTATCAAAGCCTATCAGTTAATAGTAGCCTGGTGTTTCAGAAGTCTATACTGTAGACATTTCCCAGCTTTCTTCTTTTTTGGATTAGGAAATGGCATTTGTCAGCTTGGTTTGGAACACAAATCTCAGTAGGTTTAAATTTTGCTTTTTAGCTTTAGTTCTAATATTGACCTGATCCTCCCTCTCTCCCTCTCTCCCTCTCTCCATCCCTCTTTTCCTTCCTTCCTTCCTTTTCCTTCCTTCCTTCCTTCTTCTTCCTTCCTTCTTCTTCCTTCCTTCCTTCCTTCCTTCCTTCCTTCCTTCCTTCCTTCCTTCCTTCCTTCCTTCCTTCCT
>JAJPUD010000071.1:701266-713440 GCA_023553655.1 Myrmecobius fasciatus
TTTCTTTCTTTCTTTCTTTCTTTCTTTCTTTCTTTCTTTCCTCCTTTGCTTCTCCTTTTCTCTCTCCCTCTCCTCCCTCTTTTTTCTCTTTGTGTGTCTCTTTTCTCTTTCTCTCTCTCTCTCTTTAGTTTTCACACCATTTATTTCTTTCCCCACCCATTCTCTTGTGCCCTCTGGAATCATTGTTCTATGACTAACAAATTGGCCTTTGTATTAGAACTGTGTCCTCCTTTCTGGGAAACATTTTATATATCTATATCTATAGTTCCACAGATCTATTTCTATAGATCTATATGTTTGTATTTAATTCTTTCCATGTAGTTAGGTATAGATATAAATTTATACATATCTATCTATATATGGGCATAGATACATTTCTATATAGAGATCACATACCTATATACATATATGTATGTATGAAAATAGAACACAAACACATATATGTCAGTTCCATTTTCCTAATAAATTTTAGTCTCCTTGAAATTAGATTCTATTTTGATTTTTTTATTTTGTAATACTAGTTCCTGGCACATAGTAAGCCCTCAATTAAAGCTTATTGAGGTCAAATTCAAGTTCAACAATTATTGAATACCTACTGTATTCAAAATACTATAGGCACAGAGGGAAAAACGATAAGATTTTATTCCTTCCTTCAAGGAGTCATATAAAAATACCTGTAATACAAAATGATATCTGAAAAATTCCGGAAAGCAGTATAAGTAAGGTCCTATAAGGATTTGTGGGAGGTAGAATGGGAGAACAATGAGAGAATACATAAAGAAACACATGTTGGAAATAAGAACATGAAACTTGGGATAGACATTGAGGGTAGAAATATTTATTTGGAACTAATCTACATATAATTGATAAATGGTGTTTCATTCTACTGAGGAAGGATGGACTTGCACTAATGCTTGGGCAAATCATTTGGAAGCGAGAAAGATGATCTCCACCTGAGACAGAAATGTGATCTGACTTGGAAGGAGAGTAAGCACATACTTAAAAATCAAACAGGTTTTGTAACAGGGTGCCAACGAAACACAGGGATCCAAGGGACAGAGATAAGTGGGAAGACCAGCTATAAATTCAAGACTAGAAAGACCATACTAAATTTGGAGGCCAAAATACAGAGAATTCTGATGGACATGCTGCTGTTGGGCCATATGTTCCTGCAGTTGGAACCATATGAGTGAATAAGATAGAAAAGGGAGGGGTAGTATAGATAACCAAGAACAAAGGGGAAGATTTTATGAGACTGTAGCAAGGCATAGTGGGGAAAAAGCACTGACTTTTGAGTAATAGTACTTGGATTCAAATCCTACTTCTTATTTACTACCTACAATGAGATATGAGACATGAGCCTTAGTTTTCTTACCTATAAAATAAGAAAGATTAGATGTTCCTTCCACCTCCAGATCTATAATCTGAAGTGGCATTGGAGCTAGAAATTGAATGCCTAAAAGAAATCATTCATAGTTCTAATATGGGAGTGGCAAGAATAAAGTCAGGAGACAGGAAAATACCGGATGTTTTGAGAAAGAGTGAGTCATTGAATTTGGCTGGAATGTGGAATACTCGAAATGGGGGCATTATGACTAGAAAATTATTTTGGTGTCAGAATGTGGAGAACTTTAAATATCAATTTCTTTAGACAGGTGGATGGCAAATATTACGATACTTTTTGATCTCTTGAATAACCATTATAAAATCTTTATGTCTCTATGAATCTAATAGCAAGTCATAGGATATATTAAAAAAGGAAGAAAATGGAGGATGGGTGACTAGTTAGGAGACTGGAATATCATCAAGGGATAATTAGTGTCTTTAAAAGTTGATGGCAGTAATAGGAATGGAAAAGATACATAGTTCAGAAATATCCCAAAAGTAAAAATGAAAACACTTGTCAACTGACTGGTTACAATGAGGTGAGGAAAAGAAAGGATTTAGAGGTAGTAATATATTCATATTACATTTTATGTTTCAGATCTTTTAAAAGTAATAGTCCTGTGAATAGTGAATAGTGTAAGAATTATCAATGCCATTTTACAGATCAATTAACTAATCAAGATTTGTTAAGAACAAATATTTGTAATATTAGGTATCATGGTAATCCCTGGGGATACAAAAAGAGGCAAAAGGCAGTCTTACCCTCAAAGAGCTTCCAGTGAAGAAACTGAGGCTCTAAGATGTTGAATGATTTGCCCATGATCACAAAGCTAAGAGTTTTATACAGGATTAGAACCTTGACCTTACATGTAGTCTTTTCTTATCTTTTTGTCCTTGTTTCATCTTGGTCCCTTCCATTTGCTTTGCAATTTAGTGACCCTGATTTCCTTAATCTTCCTCTGACATGTCACTCTATATCTGTACTTTGGCCTTTTAACTAGCTATTCCTTTTCACTTCTCTCTGAAATTCTTTCCCTCTTCATTTCTACCTCCTGGCTTTCTTTAAATTTCAACAAGTCTCATATCAAGTAAGAAGTCTTTTCAATCCTTAATTTTAGTGTTTTCTCTTTAAGGTTATTTACAATTTGTCATATCCATATGCATTTATGTATACACACATACATGTAATCTTTTTTGTACCTAGCTGTTTGTGTGTTGTTTCCCTAAATAGACTGTAAGCTCCTTCAACGCAGGGACTTTTGGAGGGGGAGATAGGGAGTCCTTTGTTTGTATTCCTAGAATTTATCACAGTGAAAAGGACAAGGGTAAAGAGAATTCAAAGGAGGATGTAGTTAAGGAAAATAAAAACTGAAAAAATAATCCATTAATCTCAGCAATTAGGAAGTCATTGGTGCCTTTAGGAAGAAGACTATCCCTAGAGATTTTAGGAAAGAAATCAGATTACAAGGATATGAATTGTGAAGGATTGATAAAGAATTGGAATAAAAAAAATAAAAAATAAAAAAAAAAGAATTGAAATCATTGGAGATGGGTTTATTTCTCATGAGTTTCCCAATGAAAAAGAAAGGAATATAGACTGGTAGAAGTGATAAAAGTGAGAAAAAACTTTTTTAAAAAATGAGGACATCTCCACATAGTTTAGCCAAAGAAGGAGGAAAGAGCAAGTAAATAAGGAGAAATCAAATGTAAGAAAGATTGATGGAGCAAGGTCCTGGAGGATGGTGGGAGTAGGGGAGTTGGAGAGAATGAAGACACAGGTGGAGTGATTAATCCTAAAAGGGAAAAAAAGATCAATCCACCTAGCAGAGAGGCCACACTGCAGGGAAAGCATCCATCGAGAGCACGAAAATGACATGAACGGCAATCTGTGGTCTTGCAGCATCTGTGTGGTGAGTTGCTTCTCCATGCATCTGCTCTGGCAGCATTACTTCCCCATTTGTGTTCCCAGCATCTACTCTCCTCATTAATGGTATATAGATTTGTGAGAGAATGTCCTGTATTTATTGTCCTATGTTTATTGAGTTTTCTCACTATGCTGTTTCATTAATTGCTTTTGCTCCCAACTAATTGTTCCCTCTGGCTGACTAAAGATAAAGTAAACGCACTGGTGAGGACTCTTGAGTTATGGTTTTTGAATGGATTGGAGGATGCTAGATTTAGAGATGAAAAGGATGCTGGAGGTCATCTGGTCCACTTTAGAGATGAAGGAACCAGGGGCTGCTGAGATCCAGCAGTTTGCTCAAGTTCACACAGGTAGCTTGGGAGAAGGATGGGATTTGAACACACATTTTGGAGGCTAAATCTGGTGCTTTTTCTACTGTGTGAATCCATAGCATGAGGAAGCTAGTCTAAGGACTATGTATGTAAGAGAGTGGAGCCCAGGGTTAATTGATTTGTGTGGGGTCATGCTACAAGTGGCAGAATCATCTCTCTCCTACTGCAAAATGGAACACTTTTCCATTACGTCAGGATGATCAGAAGCATTAAAGACCCAGGGAAGGCTAAATAGTGTCCTTGGCAAAGGTGCTGCCCAGCATAGGAATGAGCAGCCATGATTCAAAGTTTTCCATAACTCTTTTCCAAGGTGCCCCCTTCTTGTTCCCAAGAAGAAATGTGAGCATGGTTCAGTGTCACAGAATGATTCAGTCCTTGGCGTACTTCCCAAGGCTTCCTGCCATAATGCAGAAGACAGACTGAGCTCACCCACTCCTTTCCTGTGGGCTGCACTCCACATGGACCTCCATTTGACTCGGAGGTGAAAGGCTATGCAGCACATTACCAGTCCCCTGACTCATGCAGAACTCAGCCAATTTGTTTTCCCTTCAGCTCTAATGTTGTGACAGGTATTTATTTTGGATGAACTTGTTGGTAAGAGAACTGTAGTCAAAATGGAGTTGGAAGGAATCCTCTAGAAAGGGCAGTAAATCCTTTGTGATTCCCCTAGATTCTCTCACTCGTCACGGCTCTGTTCTGAAGCACCCTCACCAAAGTCCTGTAAATCAGGAGCCATATGGCGTGCTCATCCACATAGCCCCCGATCTTTGTGCTCACCATATCTGGGGACGGACGCCTGAATAAAAACCCTCTCCTCATTTACACTGATCTAGGGAGAGAAAAGGATCACCCAGCTCTAGCTTCATGTTCCCCACTAGAAAGACCTTTATTTTATTACTAGAAAATTAAAAAAAAAAGGTGGGGATGGAGAGATAATTTTTTTTTCAAAATAAGATTTCATTATTATTCTTTAAGGAAAGAGGTTATTTAATAAATAAACAGATTGATGAAACAAAATGTAGACCTTGAAGGAAAGTGCTGCAATTGGACTCAGTGCATTGTGGGCATGGATTTCAGCCTGCATAATGGCATGGCCCATTTAAGGCAGCACACACTGTCTGGGAGGTATGACCTTTGGGGCTTTGGAGTCTGTGCTCCCTGGGCATGTAGGCTAAAACAGCCATCTCTAACATGCTAATGCCTAAGTGACTCAGCTGGTTGCCCTCCAGGGATCTGTGAACCAGACTGTGTGGCCTGCTTCCTGTGCAAAGGGCAGACAGGGAAGACTGGAGAATGAGCTGCAGAGAGCAGAAATGAGTCTGCACTAAGACAGCTAACCCCTCTCTCCTCCCACTCCCCCAAACTCATGCCTTTGAGTCACTTTCTCTTTCCTTGTCTGAGAGATAGAAAAAGGAGGAGGAAGAGGAAGAGGAGAGAGGGAGGAGGAGGAAGAGCAGGAGGAGGAGGAAAAAGAAGAGGAAAAAGAAAGGAGATAAGGAGAAAAAAGTAGGAGGAGGTGGAAGTGGAGGAGAAGAAGAAGGAGGAGGAAGAGGAAGAGGAGAGGGGGAGGGAGGAAGAGGAGCAGGAGGAGGAAAAAGAAGAGGAAAAAGAGAAGGAGGATGGGGAGAAAAAAGGAAGAGGAAGTGGAGGAGGAGCAGGAGGAAGAACAGGACAAAGAAAGAGAATTAAGGAGGAAAAAAGAGGAGGAGGAGGAGGAAAGGGCAGGATATAGAGGTTTTTCCCCCTCTCCATTTCTTCTGAGAAATATATAATTTGTTATCTTTTTGTGTCAGCTTTCTACCTCTGGCATCTATACCCCTGTTATCTCTATTGTTCATTCTCTAAGAGATGGAAGGAGAGAGTTTGGTTGTCTTATCCTAAATAATTTTGCCACTAAATAAATTCTAAGTATCTAAAGGACACTGTGAGCTCTAGTGGAAGAAACTAGGGATCTGGAATAAGAGGATGTGATATCAAATTCCATCTGATTTTTCACAATCTGAAATCAAGACCACAATCTCAGTGAATCATGACAGCAGGTGAAATGATTCTTCTCCTTTGAGTAGTTTCTATAAGGGGTGTGGGAAGAGGCATTTAGATTTAGAAGATCTTGCCACTTCAAGTCTCTAATATGGAGCAAATCACTTAAACCCTTTGGGTCTGTTTCCTCATCTATAAAATGGGGGGAGGAGAGAGTACTAGATAATCTTTGAGGTCCCACAGCCAAGGATTTCATGATATCTCCACAGCTGTTCGCTGATTAGTTACTTACTTAAAGCTTAAGCTGGGGTGAAATGGGGTGGAGTGGGTTGGATTGCTCAGGGAAATGGCAAGAGTGAGTAAACTTAACATGAATAAAAATAAGTTTCCTGCCAACCTAATTCTTTTTAGAGGCTTCATATCTTTAGGAAAAGGAACAAGTATTTATTAAATGCTACTATGTGCCAACATTGTACTACAACCCTGGGAGGTAGTTACTATTATTATCTTCATTCTACCAATGTGAAAACTGAGGCAGATGCAAGTTAGGAGATGCCTAAGGTCACAAATTTATTAAGGGTCTGAGATGAGGCTTCTACTCCAGAGTAATCATTCTATCTCCTGTGCCAACTAGCTGCAACACTTTTCAAATTCTATCTTTTCAAAATTTTTTTCAATTAAAAATCATTTTTATTTTTATTTTTCTCTCACCTTGCAATGGGTCATACTAACTTATTATTATATCTTAATGTTTACTGATTAGAGAATAGTACCATTTTGCAACAGAACAATGAATTCCATAGATTTGAAGGAGGAAGTGTCTAAGGCATACTAGGCATTGTGCTAAATGCTTTACATCATTTGATCCTCACAACAACCTTGCAAAGTGGATGTTGGTATCATCCCCATTTTATAGTTGGGGAAACTGAGGCAGACAAAATGGATAGACATCATTTTCTGCATCCCTTTTATTTGGTTTTCTTCACTAATTTAGAACACAAATGAGCAAATGTTCTAAAGTCATTATAATAGATTTTTAGGGGATGTCTTTGTAATTAACTTGTAGCTCATCATTCAACAAATACTGCTTAAAGACAGACTGTATAGCTCTTTGGAGGCACAATATTGCCTAAATTTTTCTTAAAAATATTGTGAGATGTGGGATAACCAGGTAGTACAGTGCATAAAGCATTGGCCCTGGAGTCAGAAAGACCTGGGTTTGAATGTAGCCTTAGACAATTACTACTAAAAAATAGTAGTCACTGGAGAAGTCACTTAACTGTGATTGCCTCAAAGAAAGAAAGAAAATAAATGTGAAAGATTAAAAAGAGAGAGTTTCGTCTCTAATACGAAATACTTTATATGATTCTACTGAAATGGAAGGAATAACCAAACTTCAAATAGTTATACTTGTAAGAACCCCGAAGTTGAATTTCTGGATAACTTAATCACTGGGTTCCATCATTCTCCTAAGGCTGCAGTTAACTTGAGGCAATGTTTTTTAGTTGCAATAATAAGTTTATTTCAGAAGAACTATGACATAACAACAGGTTAGAAAAATACTATATAAAGTTGGACACCAAGGATTACAAGATATGTCTTGCAACACAGTAGCCAAAGATAAAAGAGTTGTAACATCCCATTTGGGAACTATTTCTTCAACTTAGCCTTCATAAGTTTGCATGTTGTGTCTGGGAGTGAGAGGAGGATACCTCAATTTAAAAGTACTTTCTGGGTCTGCACTCCTAAAACTATAGTACCTGAGCCTCCATTGATGTACTCATCTTTATTAGTCTACCAATAGGTTATGAGGATAACGATATAGAAAATTTATGTAGTGTTTTAAGTTTTGCAGAGTGTTTTGTACATATTATTTCATTTGATCCTTACAACAACTCTGTCAGATAGGTACTATTATATCTTTATTTTGAAGATGAGGAAATTGAGGCTTGGGAGGTTAAGTGACTTGTTCAGGTTCCCAAAGTTAGTAAACATCTGAGTCAGGATAGAAATTTAGGTCTTTCTGTTTTTTTGGTTTTTTTTAAACTTAGGCAATTGGGGTTAAGTGACTTGCCCAGGGTCACACAGCTAGGAAGTATTAAGTGTTTGAGACCAGATTTGAACTCAGGTCTTCCTGACTTCAGGGCTGGTGCTCTATCCACTGCACTACCTAGCTGCCCCAATTTAGGTCTTTCTAACTAAGATTTATATCTACTGGGCCAACCTAGGTTCATCAATTAATTAATTATTGTTACTTAATATAAAAAATGTTCACTAAGATAGCATAATAAGAATAATAACTACCAAATATTTTCTCCCAAAGATTTAGACAGGGTACACTGTTCTACAAATGCATGTGGTAGCTTTGTAAAGAATGGGTACAGACAATTTATACGGGAATAAGACCCAAGCATGGGGAGCACATATGGTGAAGATAATTCAGACCTTCAGAGTGATTTGGCTACAATATCCTTTCACTTCTTCATATTGCTTCACCTTTGGCGAAAATCCTTTCCCTGATCAATTGCTCACTGGGGCTTCCTTGGTAACTTCTGTACAACTGAACTCAATTGTCAGGGTTATCCCTTAATCCCTAGCTGACTCAGTACTGCCAGAGGTCAGGCTCCTATCCTTCAACTCTGTTAGTTTCTAAGTGTCTCTCTCTGCTCTCTGATAGATGTGTCTAGTTAGAGGAGGAGGAAGTGAGAAAATCTCCACCCTTCCTTTTTCCCTTTCACCACCTCCCCTTTTTGACTTGGTAGAGGTCTTGGGATTTTACCTAACTGAGTGGCTGAATACCTTGAATATTCTCTGACTGCTTCTTAGGGATTAACAGCCTTCTATTTTAAGAGGTATAGCCAATTTTTGGCCAGCCTGTAGAAAGCTGTCCCTCTAATTTCATCAGTGAGAACTCCATATTTAACAGAGGATAGACTTGTCCTTGCACATCATTTTAGCACATTAACACGTTCCTTCTTTGTTGTTTGCCTCTTATTTTCTGTAATTGCATCATCTGAGCTTTAGGGAGGTAGAAAAAGAATTACTTTTCCTCACCAACATAATATGCTTTATTTCATGGTTATTACTGTTTTATCTTCATTTGGATTGAACTTGTGATTTCACTGGTATAAAGAAGACTTGAGAAAGCTTTTCCTTCAGTGCAGATAGCAACTGTTCTACAATTTATATTCTAAAAACATTAAGAGTATCTAGAAATCATATAACTTTCTCGGGATCATATAATCTGCACGTGACAAAGAAGAGATTTTAAGCTGTCTCCTGGACTCTGAGGCCAACTTTATCCACCATACCACACTGTCTCTTAGTTATTTACTAAGGCTTAATCTTTTAAACTCTTTGAACCCCTAGTATCTAGTCCAATGCCTGTACTAGGGACTAGGGGCTTAAAGACAAAACTGAGACAGTCTAAACTAGACAATTTTTTTGTTCATTATATGATCTATAATGAAGAGTTAAGGGTAGATCTAAATTTCAATCCTGCCTCAAATGCTTACTAACTTTGGGAACCTGAACAAGTCACTTAATCTCCTAAAATGGTAAACTTTTGTATTACAGACCTAAAAAAAAAAAAGTGCATTTCTATTTGTGTTCTTTTCAAGAATCTACACTGTCATCCTTTCAAATAGAGGTCTTTGGGATTCCACTTTAAAAATAGATGAAGATTCTTAATTATCATAGTAACAATCTCCTTTGCAGGTATATTTGCATTATCTCCTTAGCAATTTTTTCCCCCACTGATAGTTCAAAAAGAAGTTGACCAATTTCTGTACAAATTATTATTTTTATAATCATGTTTGAATTTGAATTCATGAGGTTTTACCACACTTGGAGAGAGTCAATATTCAAATTCAACACTTAGCCTTGGAAATGAATGCTGTACATAAGGGTGACTTGTTTAAAAGTAGTCCAATTTAAAACTACATTTTAAAAATAGACTACTCTCTCTTCCCTTATTTTGAAATAAGTCCAATTTTAATAAAGGATTTTGTATTCCAAGGATTAAAGAATGCTACTAGTGTGGCCTAGGTTTAAACTCTAAGCTTCCCAGAAAAAAAATCTTAGGTGTTTCCTAAACTTAATTTCACTACAAAAATAAGCATATCTGCAGCATAGAGAGTGTTCTTGTCATGGAGGCCTTTAGCAATTTAGGGACTGTTTAGGTAGTCTTTAAACCTATGAATATAAATATTGCTTTCAAGGACATGGTGGAAGCAATATTCTTACCCTCCCCTTTTACAAATTAGACTCCAAAATTATATAAGGAATATAAAGCAGCCCCAAAACCTGAGGAATGAGGTGATTCCTGAAAGCTTAGTTGTTGGATCATGATGGTTAACCCAGGCAAGGGAGTTTCCCTTAACTGAGTCAACTTGAGGTATCTTCAGTGTCTATCTTTGTTGACTATCCCTTTCCTGCTAAGGCTAAGAAAATCTCCTTTTTAAAAACTAGTGCATAACTTAGAAGAGTTTCATTTTGTTCTAGTATCAAATCTAAACTACCAGGAAAATGACTTGAATCAGGCCCAACCTAGAATAAAAGGTTTGATAATAGTTGGGTGAAGGTCTGTTGCTGGGATCCAAAGGGTTCTGCAGAAGCATCAAATGGACCAGTCAATTTTGAAATGAATAGATTTCTTTAAAAAATGCTTTTTAGCAAGGCCCTGTGGCTTCAGCTGGAGGTGACAAAGCATGAAGAAAGAAGCAGAGACTATAAGGGAAGACTACTAGAGAACTGAACACACACACACACACACACACACACACACACACACACACACACACGAGGGGGCTGGGACTAGGAATGATACAAATGTCATGACATGATGGTCTTTATACCCTGGTAGGAGGAGGGAGAGAGTCCAGTGATTATTGAAGAGGATATTGCCCCAGGATATAGTAGATTAAAGAGTCATTTGCATAGCAATTATAATTGAACTCACAGGATCTGATGAGGTCACCAAATGAGTTTAAAGAGAAAAGGGAAGAGGAAAGAATTTATGGGTATATCTACTTTTAAGGGCTATGAAATAGATAAGGAGGCTGAGGAACAGATGGAGAAGTAGAAGGAAAACTAGGAGAGGAAGGAGAAGGTAGTCAATAGTGCTAAGATGCAGAGAGGACAAAGAGAGAAAAAGATTATTAGATCTGGCAATTAGATAAATAAATGTGATAGAGTTACATTTGAATGATGACGCTGGAAGCCAGATAGAGTGCTTTGAAGAGAGTAAGTGGAGGCACTCAATGTAGATAGCTTTTTCAGGAGTTTAGCTGAGAAAGGGAAGAGAGGTGTAGAACAGTACCTTGAGAGCATTTTAGAATCTAGTGAGGGCTTTATAAGGAAAAGACTTGGGCATGATTATAGGCTTCAGGAAGCAAACACACACCTGATTAATTTTTGTCTTTGCCTAACACCTAGCATAGTGCCTATATATAATTAGCACTTGATAATGTTTTATTGATTGATGGATTAATTATTTCTGTCATTTTGGAATATCTTTTGGGTATATTTCATCCTTCTGCCATCTTGGGAACTGTCACATATTGTGAGCTCACACTGGTCCTGAGCACCTAATCATCAAGTATTTACTGACCCAGGTGGATGGCCTTCACTTTTTGATGCTTTTGTTTTAAGCCCCCCATAGTGCTTGGAGTGAGAAACTGTGGAAGCTGATGGTTCATAGCTGGCAAACTCCCAAGTCCTGATCCCCTAATCCCTGTGATTTAGAATCACCATCTGCTAAGTGATTCCCTGTTTCCTTTCCCCAAACTCTCAAACCTACAGATTTTAGTTCTCTGCCCAAACTCTCTTCTCTTTGGTCCTACTCTTGCACTATACCTTTTGGAAGTTTAGACCTGTCATTAACCAATTCCACTTCCTAGATCTCTTCATCTTTTTATCTTCCAGTGTTCACAGAATCCTGTGGCTCTCTAGAAGGCCCCGTGGCCTTGACCACAGACTTTATGGCATTGTTCTTTCTCTTATGTCTCACTCACACGAGGTCAGGAAGAGAATTCAGTAGACTCCTCATTCTCCACCGCCATTCCCAGACTTTTTGTCCAAGTACTAATCTTTAGAAATGAGAGGATAGAAATAGAGAACAATATTAGTACAAGAATATGGACAGGTTGCTAGATAATAAGAGTGCATCTCAGAGGATGAGAGATTCATCAGTAGTACAGTGGTTACATTACTAGACTTGACCTAAGTCACTTAAATCTCTCTGAGCCTCAGTTTTCCCATCTGTACAATGGAGATAATAATAACACTTATCTCAAAAAGTTATTGTAAGGAACAAATGAGATAACCTGTAAAGTGCCTTTCAAACCTTAGTAAATGGCCAATTACTGTTGCTGTTACTGCTGAGTGATAACAGAGTACTTGGGCCACTGTCTTTCTCTACCCCTCTCCCTACCCTCTTTTTTTTTTTTTTTATAACTTTTTATTTTATTTGCATAACATATGTGTGGGTAATTCTTCAACAATAACCCTTAC
>JAJPUD010000071.1:723440-751597 GCA_023553655.1 Myrmecobius fasciatus
AAAAAAAAAAAAGACTTCAAAAATCAAATGAGAAAGATGGAAGAAAAAACTAAAAAAAAAGATTGTAGGAAAAAAGTTAACCAACTAGAAAAGGACATAAAGAGTCTTTAAAAATAAATAGCTTTTTATTTTTTAAAATTTATGCAAAGATAGTTTTTAACATTCACTTTTTGCAAAACCTCATATTCCAGATTTTTTTCCTATTTCCCCCCACCCACTCTCCCAGACAGCAAGCAATTCATTGTAGATTAAACATGTGCAATTCTTCTAAACATATTTCCACATTTATCATGTTGCATGAGAAAAAAGATCAAAAGGGAAAAAAATAATATGAGAAAGAAAACAAAACAAAACAAGCAAACAAACAATAACATCAAAAAAGGTGAAAATACTATGCTTTTATCCACCTTCTGTTTCCATAATTCTCTCTTTGGATGTGGATGACTCTTTCCATTACAAAAGTTCTAAAGAAGAAAATAATTCCTTGAAAATTAGAATTGGGCAAGGGGAAGCCAGTGAAGCTATAAGAGACCAAGAAATAAAACTAAATGTAAAGGATAAAAAAATAGAACAGAATGCAAAACATTTTATAAGAAAAACAGCAGATCTAGAGAACATTAAGAAAATATAATTATAACTGGACTACCTGAAAGCTGTGATTAAAAAAAAAAACCTTGATACAACAATGCAAGAAATAATCAAAGTATCCTAAAGTGATAGAACACAAGGGGAAAGTAGAAATAGAAAAAAATTGAAACCCCCAGATCAAAGAGAAAATTTTACCAGAAACAAAAATATCCCAACAATTCTCCACCCTCAAAAATCCCAAACAATTCAAATATTCTGGAGCTACAATTAGATTATAGAGGATTTATCTGCAGCTACAATAAAAGACAACAGGTCCTGATATATACAGACAGAGAAAGAGACCCAGACAGACAGACAGAGAGAAAGAGAGAGAGAGAGAGAGAGAGAGAGAGAGAGAGAGAGAGAGAGAGAGAGAGAGAGAGAATTAAAAGAACTAGAACTATGGCCAAAAATATCATATCCAGCAAAACTAATAATTTTAAATAAAAAAAATGGACATTTAATGAACTTGCAGATTTTCAGTACTTTGTCTCAACCAAACAATAGAATTTAAGAGAAAATTTTCCCATATAAGAGTGAACATAAAAGATTAATTTCCATGGATTCAAAAATGACACATCGTTCATATTTTTTGCATGAAAATTTATACCATATGTTTAAGATTGACATCCATAATTGGATAGCTCAAAAGAAAGTTTGAAACAGAGCTATGTTTTGATTCTAAAAAGAAAAAAAAGCTGGGAAAAAGTAAAAAGATGAATGTTTATTTGTGTGTGTGTGTGTGTGTGTATGTGTGTGTGTATAAATATATCCACATTTAACTGTAGCTTAGGAAGAAGTGGAGGGGATCAAAGAGAAAAAAAAGAATAAAGTAAAAAGTACACAGCAGAGAACAAAAAAATAATATACAAGGAAGCAAAGAAAAGATGGATAGGCATGAATATAATCTCTTATTATTACATATGCTTTCTTGAAATAGAAATTTTGTTACGTATTTTGAATCCTCCCTATATTCTGCTGAGCATATGAAACTTTGGCTTTGTTTTTTGTTTTTCTTTATCCATCTTTTTCTGTTTTTTTTCTTATTTTCTACTTAGTTTCAAATAAATAAATATTAAGAAAGAAAAGAAAAAAATAAAGATGCATTAGCAGATATGTGAGATATTGAATATTGGTTGAGATGGACCATGATTCTGATGTATTTTAATATCTTATGTTATTAAGAAATTTAAATTTTTGGAAAGAAGCCATTGGCTAGGTATGGGAGAAAAAGATAAATTCTAGTGGCATGCTTCTTTTGACCAAAGGTATATACATACTTTTCATTATTTCCAGCAGAAATATAGGATATATTTGTTGCCATGACAAAAGGTATCTCTGAAGTAGGGTATCATTTGCATTAAAAAATTTCAAATTTTACATAATCTCATGTGAATTCAGAAGGTAGACCTTTTAGTTTTCTGTATTCCAGAATTTATGGATTCATTTTTTGATTTAGAATTGTATTGTAGGAATTGAACCAGAATGCACAAATTGCTTGCCTTCCAAACTTCTCTATTTCTGTTGAAGATGCCACCATTCTCAATTTGGGCATTTTCCTAGACTCCTAACTCTGATTTTCCACATAACCAATCAGTTGCCAAATCTTCCTTCACAATATCTCTTGAGTTCACTCATTTTCCCTATCAGTGAAGAAACACTTCACTGATAGAAGTAGAGTATCCAGTTAGTTATAAGTATTTATTTAGCCTGTGAGGACACTATTATCTCAGGCACTTTGATAAGTGCTAGGGATTTAAAGAATCACAAAAACATAGTCCCTCACCTTAAAAACCTCATATTCTAATGGGGGAAACAACATTCAAATAACTACCATCTACCATTACTACAATTACTGCTGCTCTGTTGCAGCTACTGCTACTTTTCTTCCCCCTCTTCTTCCTCCTCCTCCTCCTCCTCTTTCTCCTCCTCTTCCTCCTCCTTTTCCTCCTCTTTTTCCTCCTTCTATTACTCCTCTTCCTCCTTTTCCTCTTCCTCCTTCTCCTTTTCCTCCTCCTTCTGTTCCTTCTTCCCTTTCTCCTCCTTTTCCTCCTTCTGCTCCTTCTTTCCCTTCTCCTCCTCCTCTTCCTCCTTCTCTTCCTTTTATTACTTGTACTAGCACTAGTATGGGGCAGCTAGCTGGTGCGGTGGATAGAGTGCAGGGTCTGAGGTCAGGAAGACTCACTTATCTTTCTGGATTCAAATCCAGCTTCAGACATTTACTAGCTGTGTGACCTTGGACAAGACACTTAATCCTGTTTGCTTCAGTTTCCTCCTGTAAAATGAGTTGGAGAGGAAAATGGCAAACTACTCCATTAACTGTGCCATGAAAGCCCCAAATGGGGTCATGAAGAGTCAGAAAGAACTGAAATGATGGAACAACCAAAAGATAACAACTACTACAACCACAACTTCTACCACCAATATCACTACTAGTACTACCTAATTATATAGAATTTCTTTGGCACTTTAAGGTTGGTAAATTATGTGTCACTTTAAGGTTAATAAAATGCTTTACAAATATCATCTCATTTTATTCTCACAATAACCATAGGACATAGGTACTATTACTATTTATATTTACAGATGAGAAACCCTAGGCAAAAATTGATTAAGTAACTTAGTCATTGGTTAAGTGAAAAGGTCATAGGGTTGGTGTCTTAGCAGAATTTGAATTCAAGTATTCCTGACTTCAAGTCCAATATTCTATCCATTGAACCATCTAACTATGTTCTGAATAAATGGGGGGTAATTTCAGATAGGTTGTCTAAACAGATCTGCATTGATCAGACTAAGAATGTTGTGTCCAATGCAATCCCTCCACCTTAGAAGGGATAATATGAATTGCACCCAGAGGCAGGCAGGCAGGCAGGATGGCTGAAGATTGATGTTGTATGATCAATAGTTGATGGAACTGTTGATGAAAAGCCTTCAGGGGAATGTGATCTCTGCCTGCAAATAATTGAAAAGAAAAGATGTGTAACTGAAATCAGACTCTGATTGTGTGACTCTAGAGAGAAAATTAGGACAACTGGATGGATGTTGTGGGAGGCAGGTTTAGACTCAGTAGGAAAGGACATCTTAACAATTAGAATGAATTTAACAAGATAGAATGAGCTATGAAGTTGAGTTCCTATCACTGGACAGATTCAAGAGGAGCAACATAGAGTAGTAATTGGGATACTTGGTTCGAGTCAGAAGGATCTGACTTCAAATCCTGCCTCAGACTCTGGCTAAGTAAGTGACATTGTTAAGTTTCATCATTTTTTTGTAAAAAAATGTAAAATGGTGCTGTTGAACTTAGAATTTCTAAGGTCCCTTCCAATTCTAAATCCATGATCCATATGATTACCTCTCATTAGAAATTTATACATTAGGGAGGGGAAATGAAGTAAATGACTTGTAAAATCCTTTCCAACTTTAAATAATAATAATACCTTATAATAATAACAACAATAATAATACTTAATAATAAAATCCTTTCCATTTCAAAGAATTATACCTAATAATGGTTAGTGTTTATGTAGCACTTTAAGATTTGCAAAATGCTTTAGGCATGCTAACTCATTTTATCATCATAACAACGCTATTATTTCCATCTTATATATGAAGAAACTAAGGGTGAGAGAGATAAAATAACTTGACTATGGTACCACAACCAGTAAGTATCTGAGGTAAAATATAGTAGGTGGGAAACAATGAGTTTGTGCCCCTGCTAAAGGTACTTTGTAATGCAATTTTACTATTTTTGTATTTAAAATTATATTTTACATCACAAATTTCAAATCAAGCTCAATTGTTAGAACTATGTAAATACACATGGTATACAATGGAAGGAGTGTGACACTGGGAAGTGACACGCTCCCTGGGCCTCAGCTTCCTGATCTGTAAAGTGAAAGAATAGGACCAGAGGACCTCTATTTCTAGTTCTATGATTCCATGAAGAATAGCACTTGTTTCATTTATCCTTGTTTTTTTCCTCCTTTGGTACACATTTAACATTCACATTACTGCAAAGCAGGCTGTGGGATGAGCCGCTAAGGAACTTTTCTGTTCCCATTACACTTATGTCTCTTACTTAAGGATGCTAATTGTCCTAACAACTTCTCAGATGCCTCTTTACTTCTCTTATTCTTCCAGAAATGCTAATGAGTGCTTTCCTCCTAGTGACTTTCTTTGCATACCTAATGATAGCAGTAGATAATCCCATGATAATGAGGAACCCACCTGCTTGCCTCAGTTTCCCTTATCCTACTTTTTTGGATTTGATTAATGATAAGCTTTTTGTTAAACTATTATTTAAGATCCAGATTCCCCAATCTAATTCCCTTGCCAAGTCATCAATTCCAAGTCCCATTTGAGTCGCCTGATTCTTTGTATAATAAAGAAAGAGAGGGAAAAGGGAAGCTTGATTTCTCATGGGGGATTTTTCTAACTCGGTTGCATCTGTGTTTTGCACAGAGTTGTTTTTAGGTCATTTAATAGATTGAGGCTGTGAACCAGAGAAGAGTCATCCAGCTTTGCTGGATGAGTGTGTCATTGCCATTTTCCTATTGGCTGTTTTCCTTTCCATCCAGGAAAGGTTATGCTTACTGACTACCATAAGCTATGCTGTACACACACATCTTGAAGATGCAGTGGGCTGATTTGAGTTGGGATCTGTATAGTTTCTATACTCCTTGGGATTTTTTTTCCTTCTTGGTTGTCTGTTTGACTTTTTAAAAACAATTATATATGAAATCTAATAACTGGTTGGGCAAATCTTTATTTTAAGATGAAACTCAAGTCTCGTATATCTTTCAGCATCTTACCCAGACCATTTCCTATTGATATACTTGGCTTAGACTGCTATATTCCCCCAGGCTGCTATTACCAAAATAATTTTTTAAAAATCCATATTAGAATGGAATTCAAAGATTAATAGTTAAATGGCACCCATGTAACTTAGGTACTCATGTCCCTAAATCTTTTAACTTGGTTTGCATATACATATATCTATCACACTTGGGCAGACATATATGTAAAGAAGCCTACTTGCATCATGTGGCTTTTATCTGAATATGGAACAGGTTTTCTATTATTAAGTTCCTATTATTTTAAATCATAACTAAAGTTCATTGTGTCTTTCTTCCTCTGGTGACATTTTCTGCTTCACAAATTGTCAACCCTATTTACCATATATAAACCTATTTACTCAGCAGTGGTCACTTCAGGGAAACAGCACATCCAAAGAAGAAGGAACCTTTCCTCTGGCAATTGACTCCATGTATTGCCAAGACCCCATCTACAAGCAAATGAGGATGTAACACATTCAAATATTGGAAGCTAGAAGAGTTATGGAGCTGTCCGTGTAGATCAGAGATTACCAGCCTTGATTTTTAAATCCTACAGTATATCTTCAGTTACCTCAGATTATCACAAAGTATTCAAAACAAAATTACACTGAGTTTACTTTAACTTAAAAATATTATATTCCACAGGATACTTCTTTGGGTGGGATTGGAGAGGAATTATTACTAAAACAAACAAGATAATAGGAGTTCTCAAGTTTGGAAAGATTTTTAGAATTCTTAGTATAATTACTCTTTGCCTCAGTTCCTCATTTATAAAATGAGTTGGAGGAGGAAATGGAAAACCATTCCAGTATTTTTGCCCCAAATAACCCCCCAAACTCATAAAGAGTAGACAAAACTGAAACGACTCAACTACAATAATGATAATGATAACAATAAAAATATAAATTAAGGAGGATTGTCAAATGTTATCAAATTGTGTCCTTGCAGTCATGTGGGGTGCTTAGGTATGATCTTCAGCTTTTTTTTTAAGTGAAAACAAATGAATGAATCTATCTATGCCAGTGGATTCACTCATCTCATTAATACACAGATATTAGAAGTCATAGGTTCCTAAATTTAGAGATGAATGTAAATCAAGATCAAACTCCTTGTTTTACAAATCAGGAAACCGAGGGCCAGAGAGATAAAGTGTCTTGCTCAATTTCACATCAGGAATAAGTAGCAGAACCAGTGTCTAAACTTAGATTTTAGAGATCTCATTTTTTTTCTTCTTCCTCTTATTTTCTCCTTATTCCTGTTGATAGCATTTGTTGCCTTCATTGAGGTTCACTACTTGAATCTCTTCTTTTTAGCTATTATCACCAGCTGGGAGTTCTTTCTTCTATCTTCTACCTGATTAGAGCTGCCATGTTTTCTTTCTCTTCTCTCTCTCTCATACTAGCTTTCCTATCTTCAGGGACCAGAGTAAACTGATCAAACTCATTAATGTGTCTATGGAAGAAAGTACTTCTCGAAGAGTGATATACTACTTAGAGCCCTGGACTTGGGGGCATAAAGACTTTAGCTATAGTAAGTACTTATTACTGATTTAAGTTAAAATTATGTTTCAGTACTTATTAGCTGTGTGATTTTGGATAAAGTCACTCTCTGTGTTCATTTTCCTCTTCTGTAAGAGGAAGGGGTTGGATTGGATGACTTCTCAGGTAACTTCAGGTTCTAAATCCATGATCCTATGATTTTTCTCCCTACTTACACACACACACACACACACACACACACACACACACACACACATACACACACTTATACCTCCCCCCAAAGTTGTATTCATAGCTTCTAGAGCTTAAATAACATTTAATGCTTATCAAATGAGTGATTGACTAAAAAGTATTTTAGAGAACAAGCTGTCTAGTTATACATATTAGGAAACTGAGACCTAGAAAAATTGTCCAAAGTTACACAAAATAAGTGGTTATATTCATAGTTTCTAAATTTAAATAACATTTAATATTTATCAAATAAGTGACTGACTATAAAGTATTTTAGAGAGCAAGCAGTCCAGTTACACATATTAGGAAACAAAGGCCTGGAGGAATTGTCCAAATTTACACAAAGTAAGTGGCAAAACTAGGGTTTAAATCCGAATCCTCTAACTTCTAGTCAGTTTTGTTGTCCTATTGTGCCACATATGTAGCTCCTAAAACTTATTCCTTTCATAGCGTGTTAGCTAAGCAACACTAAAATATTAAACCACAAGAGAATATCTTTCAAATATATTTTCATATAGTATTTACTAACTAGTATTGTTTTGTATAATATTAATGGGTCAGTTAGTTCATTCAGGGTATTGTAGCTCTACATTTTAATTCCTTCAGGCAATTGAAAAATTTCTAAGAAATTTCTCAAAGGCACAAATAAATTTTATATAATTATATCTTGCCTATAATATAGAATGCTTTGCATAAGGATATGGGATCAACAAATAGTTATGACTAATAATTTTGACACTTGGGACAGGCAGTGAAAATCAACTTTTATAATAAGAAAATAATATAAGAAGTAATTAAGACTCATACAGTAGAGCATCTGGGAGACATTTCTGCTGTGAGACTCACAGAATAGAATTTCACAGTTAGAAGGGTCCTCATACGTGATAAATCTAATGCAACCCATGAGATTTGGGGTCCCATGAATTTTCTAGTACATTAGATAGATCTTGTTGAAGTTCTTTCTCACAGAGAGCAGAGAGGGAAAGTAGGACTATGGTTATTTACCTTGACAGGGAAATCTAATGAGATTGCTCATGAGGGCAGGTAGGAAAGAAAAACCTGGAAAGAATGACAAGAAGAGTAGTCTCTAAGAAGTGGATGGGATGTGATAGGTTAAGAAATGTAGGATGGGAAGAGATCTAAAAGAAACGATGAGAGAATTGAAGAGATTTGCCCAAAGTGGTACAGGTAATAACAACAGGTGATAGCATCCAAATGAATACAAATTCTTTGATCCTAAGGTCAATCCTCTTGCCACCATTTCTAAAGGAAGAAGCATTTTCTTGAATGTTAGTTTGGGAGAGTTCAAAATGCCTGCAGTTTTATGGCAATAAGATGGTTGCTTTATTCTTAGTATTGAATAGATTTTATTAATTCCATTTAAGCCAGTTCAGAGGTCTTGGGAGCTACACGTTTTGGTCAATTCTATCTGAGTTTCTCCTGTATTTTATCACATTGACCGCAGGGAAAGACAAATCCTAGTAATTTGCTACACTGAGTATTACTCCCAAGCATAGGTTATACAGGCAAGCCTTAGAATAGCTGTCTGCCTAGGTTGTATGACTTGGGTAATGAATCAATTGACAATCAATAAGCATTTATTAAGCACTTACTATTTTCAAGTAAGTACTTGACAGGATTAAAGCTCCTGTATTGAAGCTTATTGCTTATTGCCACCATTGTAGTTTTATTCTTTTGCATCTTGAAGGTTTTTCAGTCTTCAAGAGCCTTCTATACAAAAATGAAGATTGCCCATCAAATCTCGTCATGTTTATATACAACCTATGAATAAGACAAAGCAGAAGTGCTCAAAAGTTAAAAGCATCGTGATGAAGTTGAAGAGGGAAGTAGATTTCACTCCATTATATCTATTTCTCAACTCCCCTCTTCTCTCAACTTGTTTTCCAGGCTTACTAGTTCCTTTCCCACTTACTCTTGACAAAGAAATAAAAAAGTTGCTGGTTGAGTGAGAGGAAGGCAACTATTACCTACTTCATGATTGTATTGTTGATCCTGTTTTCCAGAACATGGTGTAATGATAGGTTCTAATTCCTACTCTGCTTTGTGAATTTGAGCAAATCATTGAACATTTCTAGTACACCATTGTCAGGTGTCTTGACCAAGATTGAATATGATCATGTTTTCTATTGTTGCTTTGTCAGTAGACAGTCTTGAATTAAGATGAAAGTATGAATACATGAAATATAGTTTCTCCTTCTTGCTTATCCAGGTTTTTGTGGGAAACACTAATCTATGGAGACTTTACCTGTAAAATAAAAGTTTGACTAAATAACAATAATAATGAGAGCTACCATTTCTATAGTTTTTTAAAGTTTGCAAAGGGCTTTACAAATATTTTGTCATTTTATATTCATAATGATGGTGAGAAGTAGATGATTTTATTATGTGCTCTTATTATTCCCATTTTACAGATGAAGAAGCTGAAACAGATGTTAGATAAACTCTAAGATCCTTTCTAGCTCTTTGTGAATGCTTTCCTATTGCCATCTTTTTTAGTCATTTTTTTTTTTACCAAGTTCAATATAGGCACTGAGTTTATATTGAAATGTGGGCAAAGAAATGAGGATGATAATTAGCAGCATCCTATTGATTAACATGAAATAATTTGGTAAAACAAAATATTTTAATGTGAATTGACACTAGTGCCAGTTAGAATGTATTAGCCAATCTGAGAATTTGGCAGCTAGAACAAGAATTTCAAAGATCTCACATTCACAAATTGACCAGATCACTGAGATTTATCACATCAGCACATTAGTAAGGATTAAACCATCCTCTGTACAGAGAAATGCATTGTTTTTCTATGACAGCTGGCTGTGCAAGAGTTCAGTAACATCAGTCTAAGCTCATGTCACTTCCTAGAGAATTAGAAATCAGTGTCTATGGGCTCTGTACAGGGCTGTTGGTGCAGCTAAGGAAGATAAAGTTCATTAATGTTCATTTTGGGATTGTTTTAATGATGAATTGTTGATGAATTGCCAACTCATAAAGTCAACCCAATATCAGCTCATTAGTAAAGAGTTGAATCGGGCTTAAAGTTGTTCTGAATCTGAATTTAGTAAACACAACTTGAGAGAGAGCCTTAGGATTTTTAAAGAAGAAGCCTTATTTGCTAAACTCAACTCAGAGAAAGGGGAAAATGATAAAGCTGAAGTCAGAAAACTGCTAGAATGGGTAATTTTTGGCAGACAGATGGTTTAAAAGTCAGTCAGTCACTAAGCATTTATTAAAAATCTACCATGAGTCACACTGTGGGCATATGTATCTGTCCAATGCATGTTTGACTCTGACAACATCATATAACAACAAATGCAGGGAGCAACCATCTATTTTCAAACCTCAAAATCTTTTACTTTTATAAAACATTATTTCACAGTGTTGTAGGTTATTTAGAGATGGAAATTTTCTACTGCCAGTTTTCCCTGTTAAAGTAAAAACTGCAACCTCGTAGCACCAACTTAAAAAGCATAACATTTCCAGGTGAGTTGGAAGAGATTGAGTATGGTCATATTTTCTCTTACTGCTTTGTCAGCAGGCAGAGGTGAAGGTGTGACCAAATAGGCATTTCTTTTTTTTTTTCCTGTTTATTTCGTTTTCCACAGGAAACTCCAATCTGTAGTTATGCCCTGTCTGCTAGTATCATAAATGGAATGGACAGGGCTACTGGCTGGGAATGACAGATAAAGGATGCTGTGTTACCTTATGGTCCTGCATAGAAAAAGAGAAATGGAGGGTGGAGCTCAGATTTCTTGAGGCCCACAATATTGTGGAGATATGACTCATGATTCTGAGATCCTTCTAATCCCTAAAAGAGTAGTACTATTCTAGATTCTTGTATAATTAAGACATCCTCCAGTTCAAATCTTTACAACCTGTTCTTATAGAAATTTTTGTTTCCTATATGAGTAAACCTTTCACTTCAAAAGAAATCGCAACATATTAAATGGAAGATTGAATAGAAAACTACATTAGAATCTCTGTGAGAGTCTTTGGCATCTTTCCTATCTCAATAATAGGTGTCAATATCAATTATTTGGGTAATGGACCCTTTCAGTGAGAATCACGCTAAAAAGTCACATTATTCTTAAACCCACTAATCCTATCCATCAAGACTTTTTGTCTATATTCCAGTTCTAACTGAATGTTTTGCTTCAATTAACTTATTAATATTTGTGACTGAGAGACCAATAATATGATCTCCAAAGTTCTTTCCACCTTTTAAAAATTATGAATTCTTGTCTTTTCATCAAAAATCACCTTCTTTGTTTTTGTCACCCTCAATCAACAAGCATTTATTAAGTGACTACTATGTATCAGGTACTGTTATAGGTATTGAACATATAAGGACAAAAATGAAATATTCCTCTCCTCAAGAAGCTTAAATCTATCAGGGAAAACAGTACATACACTAACATTGAATAATATTATTCATTCATTCATTCATCCCTCAAACTAAGGAGACCTATGAAATTCCTCACCATCTTTCTAATCTAAGCCAATTCAATCTTTAAGTACTTCCCTTAAGCAGTATTTAAGTAGCAGCACTGTGCAAAGCAATTGTAAGAATGCTTTTACTTGGGGTCTTGTTAAAAGCTATAGATTGTCACCCTCTGTAGCATGTATTTCATTGCTCTGAGAGGTGAAGCTTTAAAGTGATTCTAAAAGGATAAGTTGTACATTATTTCAAAAGGCAACCTATTCTGTAGTTCTAAACATTTAAGAGAGTTTGGAACATACACTCTAAAGTTTCCTCTTCTTTGATTTCCCCCTATACTAGATAAACAATGTTCTTTTACATGTCTTCTCACTGTTTCTCTCCTTTGGTGGGCTCCCCTGAGGCTTGAGTTCAGATATTGTAGAAATAGTTGTTGTAAATGATAGTCAGTAGATTTTCAGTATATTCCCTGGGAGGGTTCATATTTTTTTTTATAGCCCAAATAGTGGATCCTGGACCAAACCAAAAAGAAAAATAGACCAAGGAACTGTTGTAGCTTATAAACAGCATCCCTTTCCCAGTTCACTTCCTGACACCTCCCCAGACTATTTGTGCTCTGTAAACTCGTAAAACCTTGGAAAGAATGGAAAGACATTGTTTGGTTGTGAAGGGAGCTCCCAAGACATCCCCAACAAGTCAGCAATTTCTTTGAGGAAGGACAAAGAAGAAGGAACAGGGTCCAAGGTCAGGAAGGTAACAAATGAGCCCTTAAAGATGAAATCTTGGATGAATGTGTGGATTTTGAATGGGGGGGGGCTGGGAGGAAAAGTAATTTAGTTTCATTTGTGCCAGGTTTTCTTGTGTGAAGCTATTAAAAACCAGGCACAATGATGCAGGAAACAGCCTGTGACCCACACTGTTTTTCCCTGTTTACCTCATCCTAGGGAAATTGTAAAAGCTGCTTACCATATTGTCAGAGGTACATCACTCCAAGGGGAAATCACCACAGCTTCCTCTATTAGAAGTCAGGGAAAGCCTGGTGGAGTAAAGAACCAATAAGTTTTTGTAGGTGTCAAGAGTTTACCTGTTTATGAATGCAGTATGGAATGGGGTACATGAGCAAAGCTGCAAGAAGAAACCATGTTTTTTTTTTTTTAATACAAAAAAAAGCAAAAATCAACCAGAAGAGACTAATGCTGTCTTTCTGTTCTTTGTCTCCCTGCTGCCAAGAACAGCTGTGACATTATGAATGACAAAGAAAGCAAACAATTTGCAGAGATATGGGGCCAAGTGATCAAAATTGAGTGCCTAAATTACCCATGGGGAATTTGTGCCTATTAGGAGACTCTGGAGGGAAAAATTTGCACACATATAATTGGATATCTCCATTGCATGAAAACTTGTGTGCACTTTACATCTGACATACACTATTAGCTGGTAAGAGCCAGTCTGAGCTTGTGCTCAGGCTTACATTATCATTTTAGGATCTTCCTTTATTTTTAGTAGATTACCACAGATCTTAGAAATTTGTCAACATTTAAGTAATTTTCTCAGATCTCTTCCCTACTTTGCCTTTTATTTCACAATATGATTTTCACATGGCATATCCACTGCTAGAAAACATATGGTGAGCAAGGAAATAGTCAATTTATTTGACATTAGCAAATAATAAAAGTAGCTTTAAAATAATTTACAACTGGAAATAGATTTTGCATATTACTAATTAAAAAACCCTTAGAATCTACACATTTCCCATAATTCCAAGATTTTAATAAATATTTTCAATTGCTATTTCTAATGGACAAGAGAGTTTTACAAGATTAAAGGGAATCCATGTATGAGTTGAGGTCTGCACATTGGAGGAAGGACCTGGTCAATGAGATCAAAGAACTATCCAAGTATAAATGTAATTTCAGAAAACATTTTCTGGTAAATTTAAATTCAGCAGAAGAACTTTGCGAAGTCTGAATTTTCTATACAGTTTGAAATTAAGAATGGAATTTCATGAGGCCCCCAAGGTAGCTGAAAATAGTTGCTTTTTCCATCACATGGAGATGCACAATGACCAAAGAAGATTTAAAAATTGTCCTTTCATAGTTTTGAAAGCATAATTAGAGTTTTATCACTCCCAAAATAAGGGGGCTGGATTGGGCAATCTCTAACGTTTTAGCTAGCTCTAACTTCCTATGATTCTATTATTCTATCATTCTAAGAACTGATTTAAGGCTGTGTCAGTTTGTGTTGTGTTTTAAATTCCTATGACTCATACTATAACCATAAGGAAATAATCTAATTTCCATCTTTTGCATACTCAGGATGATATTCATCCAGGATGAGTTGTCTAAGTTAAGCATAACTGGTATTGGCCAGATTTTCCCAGTGACTACACCACTGCTGTTTGTGAGATGTATCTTCAGAAACTGAACTGATTCTTCCCTCTATCCCCTACCATGTTAGTAGTGTACTATTCAGAAAAACAAGCAGTAATTTTCTAAATATGGCTCATTCTATTTTTGTAAGTATACTGATTTTCTGCCTTGTAACATTTTGGTGCCCTGGAGGAAAAAAAAATAAAAGCAGTTGGAGTCTATATCTATAGTTATAGCTTTCCTATCTCCATTTTATACCTTTATTTGTATCTGCCTATCACCTATCTATATAATTTAGATTGTAAAACATTTAATTTGGAAAATTATACATTTAACAACCACATTGAAAATGAAAAAGGAAATAAATCTTTCTTTAAGCCTAACAACTATATATTCAGGACAAGTTACAATGGAAAATAAATTTTAACAAATTTATGGTAGTGGTAAAAATTTATTAATTAATATTAATAGCAATAAATAGAGGTGTATTGATCCACAACCTTCTCATCAAGCCTAGACATGAGGAGCCATCAGGAGAAGTTTTCCCTTATTATTCTTCTTGTTTGAGTCCCTTCACTATTCTTTATCTCTGTTCTTCCCATAATGAATCTACTTCTCCATTTAATAATTTAATTTTTTGCTGCATAGAGGTCACTGATTTTTTTTTTTGCTTGCTTCCTGTATTCACTACAAAATACAAGTATTGAGAATAGGAATCTCTTTCTCCCTCCCAGATTCTATCAGTAGATATTAATTCCTTCTTTACCTTCATGTAGAACCCTGTTTGGAGGTTGTGTCCACTCCCTGATAGACCATATACTGCAATGGAATAGTGTGCAATAGAGTGTGGGTTTCTGTATGACTATGGAGGGCTACTAGGCCTTCTATTAGGAATCTCTCTACTCAGAAACTTGGCTACATCAGGTTATGCACTCATTCTAATTATTTTCTAGCTATTTAAAATAGGCAGCAGAATACTGCTTTCTTCCTTTACTCTGTGTCTTAGGACATAAAGTAGGACCTCCATGCTTGACAATTGAATCGTCAGAATGTAAAATGTGCCCCTTACAAAAGGGCAAACACTGACTTTTAGAACTTAAATCTTGTACAAAACATATGGTATGAAAAAGAAGGAGCCGAGCAGAACTGGGGCTTTAGTATATGATCTGAATATACTAGAAGTAGCAGGTGAGGATTCAAAATAAGGATATTATGAAATTGTTTCTTTTTGACTCAACCATCTCTTTTTCTTATTGAAGAAGGAACCTCTCTCTAAGTTTATTGTCTTTCTTTTTACTCTTTTTTGATGGCAAAAAAATGAAAGACTTCTTGATTCTTTTCTTTTGCTCTTATCTTCCCATGGAGGACAAGAAAATAGGGTTTTTTTTTGGCCTTTCTTACTTTTTAATTGTTCTTCTTGGAGGTCCATGGAACAAAATGCTTTCTTTTTCCTTTGGTGGGTAGAACAATGGTCTTTAAATGATCTTTTCCATTTATCTATGATGGCCTGAAAAGGAGATTCTTCTGGTGTTAGGACATTTATTAGTTGGATCATCCATTTCCATCTACTTTTTAGGAATAATTGTATAACTCATCTCAGGAGGGTTTCCTTAAAGGATCAACATATAGAAATAATTTTGATAGATTTGGAATTGTTACAGAGCTAGGAATTTCCTTTAAAGTCTATGAGCTTTAAGTGCCTCATTAAAATAGTTTTGACCTATTTCTCTCCCTTGTCCCTTGTCCTCCCATTCCCTACTCGTATTCACCCTCCTCTACATTTGTGTTTATTTACTGAAGTTCAAATCCATAAGAGTCCTGTGACTGTTTATGAGAAAGAACACAAGAACACAAGTCCTCAGTAGATTTGGGATGCTGAAGCCTTATTATCTCCTCCTCCTCCTTCAATGGGTTAACTCTACCTCCTGCCACATACATTGTGTCCTTTTAAATTTTAATTTAATTGTTCAACTTGCAAGTGTTTTTTGAAAGCAAAGAGAATGAAAAAGAGAAATCATATTTTTATGAATACATTTTTATATAGTCATAGTTAATATTTATATTGCTTTAGTTCTGGCTTGTTCATTTTGCACTACTGTGTTTTTCAATATTTCTACATATATTTTTGTATTTATCATTCTCAATGATTTGCCTCAATTGTTTTTTCATATCACAAGATCAAAAGATCCTGACAACAAAGCCAAGATAGCTTCCTCTCATTTAGCACATCTTCTCAGGATGTGAATTTTGCTTAACATATTATACGATTTGCAAATTATGCTCCTTTGATCATTTGGGACAATCTGTATTTGAAGTCTAGGTTTGCCTTTGCAATTTATTTTCCTCCTATTGTTATTCTATATGGGCTACTCTTATAAACTTATTATACTGACTGGAAGGAATATGGGGGCAGGGTCAAGAAACCCAGGGAATTTAAGACAGGGAAACTTACAAATAAAGCAGCTATAGCCAGGTGTTTGTTTGTTTGTTTGTTTGTTTTTTCTCTTTTTTATGCATAGTAATCAGTGGGGTCATTGGATCATAGAATTTAGTAATTCCTAAAAGGCATTTTTGTGTAATAGAAAATATGGTGTTTTTGATTTAGAAGACCCAAGTTTGAATCTTGCTCTGTTATTTCTTGTATTAGCTTGGAGAAGTCATTTCGCTTCTCTTGGAATTAAATGCCACTACTATAAAATGAGGGAGTTGAGAACCCTCCTGGGTATAGATCCTATTATTTATTTCCACTTTACCTGACAAAAAGATTGCATCAATAGAAGTGGATAGTGGATAAAGTGATGGTCTTGAGTGCAGGAACATCTTGATTTTCACTCTGCTTTTGACCAGAACTGTGTGTTCCATACATAAGCCACACAATTTTTTTGAGCTTCAGTTTCCTCATCTGTAAAATGGTAATAATAATACTACCCACCTCATGATTGTTATAGAACTCAAATGACATCATATATACAAAATGTTTTGCAAATTTTAAAAGTATTAAATAAATATGAGTTATTAATAGAAGTATGCACATTTATTCTGTAACTCCATCAATGCTGACTTTTTTTTGGAGTTGTTAGGGTTAACTGACTTGCACAGGATCACACAGCTAGTAAATGTCTAAGAGTGGATTTGAAATCATGTCCTCTTGACTCCAGGACCAGTGTTCTATCCATTACACCACTTACTTACCCCAACATTGCCTTTTAATAGATTTAATTATTTTGCCATCGGTGGCTATTAATTGTACATCAAAGATGGCTTAATTTGCATTTTTCATTAATATACCAAAGTAAGGTTTATGAATTACTTTTTTTTAATCCTTAGACAATTTATCTTTTAAAGATTGTGTATTACCCTAAATTATATAACTTGCTCATATATTGTGTCTTTCAGCTTTTTATCATTTATATTTGCCTTCAAATTTTCCCCAATTACTGATTTTTGTTTTATTTTATTGTTCTGATTTTTAAAATTGAATTGTTAAAGCATAGTATTTTCACCTTTTGTTGTTTCTTTGTTTTTCTTTCTTTCTCATCCCCACCCCCACCCTTTGATCTGATTTTTCTTGCCCAGCTTGATGAATATGGAAATATGTTCAAAAGAATTACACATATTTAACTATATTGGATTGCTTGCTATCTGGGGGTTAGTGAGGGAGGAGAGAGGGAGAAAAATTTGGAACACAGGTTTCTTCAGGGGTGAATGTTGAAAACTATCTTTGTATGTATTTGGAAAAATAAAATACTATTAAAAAATCAAATTGTTAAAAATTTCTCTGTGATAGATAGGATTGTAGCTCTTAAGTGGCAAGGGATCTCAGAGCCCATGTGGTCCAACCACTCCATTTACAGATGAAAAAACTGAAGTCTAGAGATATTAAATGACTTGTTCAAACTTACCCAGGAAGTAAATATCAAGGTCTGGATTAGAATTGAGGTTCTTTAATTTTTGAGTCAGTGAGGTACTGTACCATTCTATTCCCTGTGAATCTATTCAATTCAATTCATAACATTAGCAGATTGTTATGAAAATATTATATTAGATGATCAGTGAAATATAAAGTTTAGGTGAAACATTGATGGAGTAGAATTCATTCATTTACCCATTTCACTCAACAAGAATTTATCAAGAATCTACTACAGAGTCTACTACATACCAGAAACAGTATAGTAGGTACTAGGACTCCCAAGAAAAAAACAAACAGTTCCTGATCTTAAGCCACTTTGCCTCTAATATTTTCTTCTAGTTTTCAAATAAATATTACTTTCTTTTTCTATAATTGAAATGACTATCTTTAATCTTTCTTATTCTTAATGGTTTTGAAAATGTTTATTTTGTTCATCAAGTGGATTATTTTTTAGTAGTATATAGCATGAGGTATGGATTGAAATGTGTTTTCCATTATACTGTAGTCCAATTTTTCAGCTGGGTTATTTTTGTTTTGGTAAATACTGTGGTAGAAATCCTTGGGTTGTTGTTTGTAGTTCTCAGTTCAATGTTCTTTCAGTTGGAGGCACATTGGTTGGCAAAACTCTTATGTTTCCTGAGTAGGAGTCAGTTCATTTTACCCCAAAGCTGGGCTGCAAGATTCAGGCTCAAATCAGAACAGACCTAGGACTTCTCTGTGGGTTCTGTTTTTCTTAGAAAATTTAATCTAATCTTGGGTGACATGGAGGAGTCATAGGGAGGGAAAAAAACAGATTTAAGACTATGTTCTTATTATGATCTATTCCACATTATAGTTAATTGCCCATGCCATATTCTTCATACTATACTGTAACCTCCAAAAGGTCAGGGGCTATGACTTATTGATCTCTCTCAGGACCCAGAAGAACATCAATCCTTAGTAAATAGTCATTATATTGGATCGAGTGCTGAACAATGCCTTGAGAAGCCACAAGCAGAAATAGGTTTTGCTAGGATACCCTGGTGGCTCCATGGTGGAATAAACACTAAGGAACTAAGGCGAGAGGTAACAAGTAAATTCTTGATTGAATATGTAATTCAGGATTTACTCTCCTGTGCCTTCATAGTGCTGAGTGTGAAAGCTTAAAGCCATCTTGTATTTGTGCCATCTGTCAGCTTTCTTCATTATCATAATTCACATTTTTAGTATCAGTTACTAGAGCTGGAGGGATAAAAAATCAGATTTTCCTGGTTTGTAAATATTGCTAATGCCAAACTACAATGAGCCCATGTTATGCTCTCTGCTAGCTTTTCAGTCAACTGTAGTGTTGACATAAGTTATTTGATACGCTCCTATGATCTCCTTTATATGTAAACTAGTTCCTAGTTCTGTTCCATGCTCTTTCTTTTTAGGGTAACTGGTTCTTTCCTGCTTGAGTCTGTTTTTCTTTATTGAAGGAAGTGGTAGAATCTAAAGAGATTTGGAGACAAAAGATGTAGGTTTAAATATTGCCTCAGTTATTTGCTATCTGTGTGACCTTGGGCAGATCACATCATCTCTATGGGTCTCAGTTTCCTCATCTGTAATATGAAAGGATTGTTCTTGAAGCACAAAATCCAGTCTAATTGGAGATTAATGACCTACTATTTGTTCTTTGTGCTAACAGAGAATCTTACTTTTTGGAAGTCAGGTCAATGCTGTCAGCTCTTTTGTGATTCTGGTAAGGCATCAAAGTTTTAGAAATTTTAGAGAGTGTGAGAATTTTTTTTAATTAAAAAAGTTTCTTCTATTTAAGAACATCATATTGATTGGTATTTTTGACTCTATCTTGCAGAAGCATATTCTGGATTAGTTGGAGAACTTATTCTAAGATGGTTTGGAGATGGGCTCTCCCTCTGTCCTCCCCTCCCCCCCAAAATGCAATCCATTAAGATTGCTCATTCTCAGTTTTTTCCCAAATAGTACTTGTATGTAATTTTAGTGTAAATTTAAATGCATTTTTAAAAAATTCAAGCATGATCTAGTAGGAAGAATGCTTCTTGCCTCAGGAGTCAGGAAGACCAAGATTCAAATCCTCTCATAGACAGTTCCTGGCTGTGAGATCCTGGACAAGACTTACCATTCTGACACTCAACTTTCTTATCTATAAAATGGGAGTAATAATAAATATACCTAACTCAGAGTTATTGTGAGGCTTAAGTTATATAGTGTATGTAAAATGCTTTATACACCTTAAAGCATTGTACAAGTGTTGGATTTTATTATTACTTTAGACCTATGTTGAATAATTAAGATTTAGTTTTTTGGGAGTAAGGTCAAGAGCTCTTGATATGTATGAGGAAATCCAGTTTACAATGAAATGACCATCCATGAAATAGACCATCTCCTTTCTTTCAAAAAAATTAGGAAAGGAAGAAGAGAAGAGAAGGAAGGGCGGAAGAAAAAAAGGGAAGAAAGAAGGAAAGAGGAGAGAAAGGAAGAACAGAAAAAAGGAAGTGGTAGAGTCTAAAGAGATTTGGAGGAATGAGGGGGAAAAAAGGCAGAAGGAAAGAAGGAAGGAAGCAATAAAAGAAGGAAGGAAGCAAAGAAGAAAAAAAAAAGAAGGAAGCAAGGAAGCAAAGTAGGTAGTAAGTTTTCTTAAGAACCAGTAAAGAACACTACATGTTCACTTGATCCTTTATTTTCAGGTATTGTAGGTATACAGCTTCCAAAATTTTGCATTAATATTGTGTGTGACACCTTTATTTCAAGATTGAGCAACCAGAATATTTTTTTTCCATTTGAACACAAATATCGTTTCTTTTTCTCAACAACAGAAATTTAGTGCAAAAACTTTTAAACCAAGCAACCACTACTTTGCAAATCCAAATTATTCATTTCCTTTCATTCCTGAGGCAATCTCAAGTCACAAAAAATCAAATAAAAATTTAGAAACCAATTCTCAAGCCCATGTAGTTTCAGATTATATGCAACATTTAAATATGAATTTATCAATCCATTTATATTCATATGTGGTATCCCTACCTATAAATAGTCCACTGATACTTGATTCAGCTAGTCATATATTTCTTGAAAAACTTGTGTGTATGGTAGGGATGTTTTAACATATATGTGTATGTGTGTTTGTGTATATATATATGTATATATATATGCTATATATATATGCTAATGCAAGTGCTAGATGTTATCTCCATATTTTGTGGTATTTCTCTACTTTTTATGACTTACTTTGTGGGGTTCAGTGGATATCCTTCTTCTTTGGAAAGCTGTTATGCAAAGAAGGCTATAGTATCTATTAAAGGCTAACACTACTTTTACAGTCACACCTGCCCCTTTAATTCACTGTAAAACTTCTCTCAAGTCCTTAAAGAATCATTGTGAACTCTAGGGAAGCCAGGTTAACATGATCAGAGCAACCTGCCCAGTCCACAGCTTGAGACCAACAGGAAGGCCTTCATTAATCTTTGAAATGTAGCTAGGCCTCTGGTAATTCCAAAAGGCATTACATTAAAATGAAAAGCCCCCTTATGACAAACAAAGGTGTGTTTCTTATTTGCTTACCACCATCATCCATTTGTAACTGTCAATAGCTGTTAGTAAGATCAATGGTAGTTATAAGTTTTGCTTGACTGAGGAAACCAACAACCTGCAAATTCCAGGTAATGTATATTCTTTTTATTTATTTATTTTTGAAGGGAAGGGGAGATAATTGTTGCTTTTAAATGAAATTCCATTTCCATTTATCTGTCTATACCTTTGCTCTTTCAAATTGCTGTAGGAATAATTCTCACTTCTCCAAGAGATATTTCAGAGGGCAGAAAATTTCAAGTTTGAGTTCGCCTGGTCTCTAGCTAAGCAGCTTTTATATTCTCCTTATAGGGGGAAAAATCTGTAGTGAGGCTAGCGAGGGTAATGGCTATACATATGCATTTTAAATGCAATAACAGTAGGACTTCCCAGCTGTTCACTAAATGTTCAAGCTAAGGGGCACAATGGGTGAGCTTGTTAACCTTTCACCTCAACGAATCAAAATTGGCCAGAGTTGGAAGCTGTTGCTGTACACTTGAATCTATAACCCTTCTGAAAAAATGTTCCTTATCAGCCCAGATGGTGATTAGGGTAGATTAGGTGGATTAACAATATGAAATAAAGATTAATTCATGAAGTCCGGTTACTTAATATTCATTTACCATTTTGACTTTCCTTGACTATTTATCTTATGATCCAAGGAAACTCAGATGCAGAAAAATTAAATTTCCACATGTCAAAGTCTCTTTATTTTTTTTCTATAAATGATATAAATCCATCCTTTACTTATTCCAACCTCACTTTCATTCTTATCATTCTGCATAAACTAAATTTGATGTGGTCATAAAGGCCTTCTCATGATTAACTCCAAATATGTTTGCTTTATCCTGATACTAATCCTTCTGATTTTGACAATTTCTCATTTTGACTTTCCAAAAGTCTAGCCAACAATATTTTTTGGACACTAATTACATATTCTTCATAATCCTCCAATAGTTTCCTCTAGCCCAGGACATATATATATATATATATATATATATATATATATATATACATATATATATGTTTTTTTTTCCCTCCAGATAACTGGTTAGCTTTTGAGTTTATTGACTCTATTTGTTTATAGGATTTTTTATTCAACAATCAACGAACATTTATTAAGTGTCTATTGTTTATACTTGTGCATTGCATTGGGATAAATACTCCAGAGAAAAAAAAAGATAAATGTTTCGATTTTCTCTGCTCTCAATGAACTTATGAGATATCTGTTAGGGGAAAATATATATGCAAATCTGGCCTCAAATACTTCCTAGCTGTGTGACCCTGGACAAGCCACTTAACTCTGCCTCAATTTCCTCATCTGACGAGTAAGCTGGAGAAGGCAATGGAAAACCACCCCAGCATCTCTGTCAAGAAAACCCCAGATAGAGTCATGAAAAGTCAGGTATAACTGAAATGACTGAACAATAACAAATATAAATGTAGTTAGGGAAGTTGCCTGGGATATTCCTTATGTGATTTATTTTTCTCCCATGCATCCATGTACAGCTGATAAAATCACAGAAACTCTAATAATGTAATAAATAAGATATTAATGTATTTAAAATGTGTGTACGCCAATATCCTTTTATAGGAATTCAAATAACAAACGGCTTTTTGGAATTAAAAGATTAGCTAGAAGGGATTCTAGATGTAAGGAACACAAAACAAAAATAGAAAGGTGAGAAAAGGTGAGATGTGTTCAGGAGATAGTAAATAATCCAGTCTGACAGGAACATAGAGGACAGGAAAGGAAATAATGTGAAATAACACTAGATAGTTTGAAGCCAGATTGTGGAGAGTTTTGTATGCCAGCTTAAAGAGTCTGGACTTAATTTGGACAACGGGAGTCCCAAAGCTGAGTGTGGAGTGACGTGATCATACTTAATGCATCCTGAAAACTGATCTGGCAGCTGGACATAGATTACATAAAGTGACTACAGGCACGAAAAGCTGTTTTTTTTTTCTATTGGAAACATCTATGTGAAAGGTTATAAAGCTTAATAAAGCATGATAACATGCTTTGAGAGTATCTACAGTCTGTCAATGAAGAATCTGTTGCACTGGGATAGGGTAAGGATTCTGGCAGATCTGCTATGACCGCTTGGTTGTGGCTTGGATATAACTAACTTTTTTGGTTCTCTTTATCTTCAAAAAATGCTTTCTAAGGAACCAAATATAAAATATGCAATAAACTAATATAGCATTAATTGCAATAACTCTGTAAGGCACAATGATATGATTATTTCCTGTTTTTCAGGTAAGAAAATGGATGAATAGAAAAGAAGCCTGAAGACCAGAATATTATCTGAAGATCTAGGGATAGAATTTGTGAACCCCATCTTTCCAGGAGTTCTGCCACTAAGTTAATTGTGAGTTAATGAAAGCTGCTATGGCAATGACTTTGCCCGCTGTGTCCAGCTGTCCTTAGAACAAAATGTTGCAGCTGTTCACCAGTAACGTAATATGAAATGCAATATTTACACATGTGGTAGTCAAATAGAGAAGAGAACAAAACAGAAACTATGAAGAGATGGAAGAAGAGATTCAAAAAGGGAAATAGCTACAAGGTGTTTGAGGGAAGGCATTGATTTTCCAACTTTTCCATTCATTAGTTTTCCTGAGATCCTTCAGAACACTATTCAGAAGAGAGAATGAGAAGATAAAGATTTTGGGGGGGAGGTGATAAAGAAAAATGCATAGGGAAACAAAAGAAATGGTCAGGAAAAGAAGATGGATAAGCAGTTATTGTACTTGGGGAAACAATTTAGTTAATAAGTGATGCTCTTCCGTACCTCTTTCCTGACCCAAATTGCTCTGTGGACTTCTATATTTCTAGTTTTATAATACCCACTCATGGGTTTTAATCTCTAGTTTGAGTAATATTGATTTGTAGGTATTAAAAGCTAATAATTAAAAGATGAGAGGATCAGGAAAAAGAAATGACAAGTTCTTCTGTGGGTAAAAAATGAATGATGGGAAAAGGTGAAAGAAGGATTGGGACAGAATTAAAGCAAAGTGAAAAACAGTGATGAGAGTTTAAATTTGCTTAGTGTCTTTGTTCAAGTGAGAGAAGCAGTGTTATGATGGAATTAGGAATAGATTGCTGTTTTTGTTCAGTCGTGTCCAATTCTTCATAACCCCATTTGGGGTTTTCTTGGCAGATATACTTGAATGGTTTGCCATTTTGTTCTTGAGGTCATTGTACAGATGAGGAAACTGAGCCAAACAGGTTTCAGTGATTTGCTCAGGATCACACAGCTAGTAAGTGCCTGAAGCTGGATTTGAATTCAGAAAGGTGAATCTTTCTGACTCCAGAACCGTTTCTTAATCGATTGAGCCATTTAGCTGCTTTATGTAATGGATTAGAAATTACCAAACTTGGGGTTAATTTTAGGTTCATAATGGGCTGCAGTGTGCCCTTGAACCTTCATCTGCAGAGGACTACATTTTCTCAATGATAAAAGGAGAGTTTGAACCAGATGTTTTTCCAATCTAGAATTCTATCATTCTATGCCTTTTTGTTTAAATAGTGACAACCTCTTTCTCTATATTATATGTTAAGTTTATTCTTCCTTAGCTATGTAAAATATAATTGTTCAAGAGTTTGCAAATCTTGCAGGCATTAATAGATTAAATTATATGGGAACACTCTGGAACTTAATAGACCTTTGATTTTGGGTAAAATCTAATGTTATGAGCTTTCTTCTAATTTAATTCTAGAAAGTGAATATAATAGTTATAGAAAGCATTCAACAAATTCCAAGTTCCAAGTCAGTAAATCTTAGAGTTTTTAAAAAAAGTATTTTTACACTGAGTCATAGAAATTATATTCTGTTTCTCTAAGTCTTTATATCTCCAGTGTCCAAGAAAGTATTTTACACATTGTAGGGATTTAAAAGAGATGCTTGTTGATTGTTTGTGCAGTGGACAGTGCACTGGGGCTTGGGATCAAAAGACTCATCTTTGTGAATTTAAATCCAGCCTCAGGCACTTATGTGAGTTGCTTAATCTTGTTTGCCTCAGTTTCCTCATCTGTAAAATGACCTGGAGAAGGAAATGGCAAACCATTTCTTTGTCAATATCTTTGTCAAGAAAACCCCAAAATAGGGTCACAGAGAGTTGGGCACAATTGAAAACAATATACTCACTGTGCCATGAATGATTTCCTTATTGGACTGAACTTTCATTTAGATTGAGTTCCTTATACAATTCATTTATCAAATATTTATTTGGCACCTAGAGCCTGTGTAACACTGTACCAGCTGCAAGAGGATGCATAATAAGGCAGAGTCCATCCCCACAAGGAGTTTACAATGCAGCAGAGGAAGCATATATCCATGAAGCAAATAGAAAATTAGCAGGCAGTGAAAATGTTTATATGCATAAGTGCTGAAGGGGATACAAAATAGGGGGGTTATCAGTGTGGTTAGAGAAGGTTCCTCAAAGGAAATAAAGATGAATCTGAGTCCTGAAAGAAGAGATAGGGATGAATCAGGGGAGAGGAGAGGAGAGAGAGCATTACAAGTAGCAGAAACAGCATTAAGAAAAACAATGAGCTTGGTGAGACTCAAATATGTGAAGTAAGTGGGATGATCTCATTAGATGGCAGGGGTCTTTATTCCCCTTCATCTTTCCTGCAGCCTGGCCAAACAGACTTCATTGTTGAATACAAATGCCATTCCATTTTCTGTCTCATATCTTTGTATAGCCTATCTCCCATACCTGGAACTTACTCCTTTTTCTTCGCTTTCTCTTTAAAATCCTGTTTACCTTTAAAGCTCTGTTCTGCTATCTTCTACATGAGCCCCTTTTTCTGATCCCTCTAGTTGCTGCTGAATCTCCTTCCCCTTATTTCCTTCCCTCAAATTATCTATGGATTTAGAAGCAAAGAAGCTTTTGTTTGAATCCGCTTTAGAAGCCTATTAGTTGTGCTCTCCTGGGTAATCCTCTAATTACTTAACCTCCATAACTCTCATCTTCCTTATCTGTGAAATGGGAGTAATAATAGTACCTGTCTCACAGAGTTATTGTGAAGAATAGATGAGATTATACATATAAGGGATAAAACCTGAATTTCATGTGATTCAGACTTCTAGCAATAAAGATCAGTTCCTTTTCTTCAATTTATAGTCTTACAGAGTTACCCCCATTCTGAGAATTTAAGTTATAGCCAGCAAGAGTCAGAGGCACTTTGCAAATGTTTAAATATTATATAAATGCCAGCTACTATATGTGTGTTGGCTCTTCCATAGAATGCAAGCTCTTTGAAGGCAAGGAATACTTATTTTTGTCTTTCTATTCCTGGTACTGAACATAATGCCTAATCAATTTCAGGAAAGGTGAAGTTTGATAAGTAGATTGTTTAGGGTGTTGCCTAGAATCTTAAAATTTAAAATATTCCAGTAGGAAATAGCCATTAGAATCTTTTCAATAAGCTCAATATCATGAATGTCATTCTGGAGGAAGATCAGATAATTGAATGTCGGATGCTTTTAAGTAGGGAAAAACTAAAGTTAGGAAGGATAATAGAAAAAGAACTTTGAGATTATTAGGGTCTGAGTTTGTTGTGACTGTAGGAGTGGAGAAGATAACTTCAGAATGGAAAGAATTGGCAATAGATTAGACAGTTGATCTAAGAAGAAGCAGCAAAGAAGAAAAGAATTGAGACATAATCTTAAAACCATAGTCTTACTGAGTTTGTATAACCAAGAGGATGGTAATGGATTTGACCATGATGGAAAACTTAGGAGGTGATAGGATTTGGGATTTGGGATCGAGAAGGAAGGGAGTTGATGAGCTTGGTCTGTATTATATACCTTTGAAAGATTCACAGCATGGCTTAAAATTACTACCAAAGAAGTACCAGCTTTTCCAATTAGGTTCATCTTAGCACATCTTTCCTTGCTGATTTTCCAGCTCTTTCCCCTCTGGGGACAGCTAGAACTTAAGATAGCAGAAATGTGCAAAAAAACCTGCTCATGAAACAAAGCTTCCCAACTTCTTAGGGAATATAGGAGGATTTGGTTTGAGATCAGGGGTTTTGATATCTTAGCTCAGATAGATTTGCTAGAAATGTTAGTAAAAATTGAACCAAATTCTACACAGTGTCAGGTCTGCCTGTCACTCAGTGCTTCCCCACAGAGTTTATAGTGTCTATAATGGTATTACTGTTACCATTATCCATAAACCTTCAATGAGTTTCTACAATATGCATGATACAATGCACAGAAAGTATTTCACAGCATGATTTATTGTTAGAAATTTAAAATCAATGAGTATAAAATCTTATACTCATTGGTGAACATTAAATATATGACACTATCCTAAGTGTGATAGACAAGGTCATGGAATTTACATTAGGATATAACTTCATATTTTAACTCTTAATAGACTGTTTGGTATGCAAAGATTAGTAAAAATTTTTCTATGATTTGTGTGGCTGGCTTTTCCACCTACCCGGGGACTGATGATTTTCTCATTATTGTAGTGACCTCTATAAACACCAGATTCTAGGAGTGCTCTCTCTAGGAGTGAGAGCAAGGCAGGGAGAATGTGTGTGAGAGGGAATGAGAGCAAGAGTGAGAGCAAAAGTGAGAGGTAGTGAGGGAGAGGGAAAGAGAGAGAGAGAGAGAGAGAGAGAGAGAGAGAGAGAGAGAGAGA